>ML341827.1:0-33407 GCA_005239505.1 Nicotiana paniculata
GTAGAAATCGATGTTTGTCACTTCTATGGTGTTTTCTTGTTGAATCCTTCGAAATCCTTCCGATTCTCCTCTGTCCTCCTTCGAACCCCCTGTAGTTGTGTTTTAGGAGTCTATTCATATGTTTAGGGCGAACCCTAACCATGTAGGAGACTTCTATTTCAACCGAGAAACACTTAAACTCGTCAAAACTCGGATTTGGCCGAACTAGGAACCCCGGGCATTTGGACCCTAAGGCCTGGCTAACGCCAGGCTAGGGCTGGCGTTTCAGCTCTAACGCCTGGCTAACGCCAGGGTATCTCCTTTCGCGTATTTTTCAACGTATTTGCATTCCTTTGGCTCCGTTTTCATCTCCAATTCACCTACACATGAAATAAACTCCATTAAGCACATAACAAGTGTATTTTTATCATTAATGCACCTCAAATGTAAGGTATATCACATGTTAAACTATGCAATTTAGTCTCGCATCACTACGGCGGGGCATTAACAACATATAACCTATGGTAATAATATATTCAATAACACAATAAAATAATTCTACACGAACAAGAAAAATATAGCTGAGACAATAAATATAAAGCAAGAAGAAAATCTAAACAAATGATTAAGTACTACAACAACAATGAAATAACTCGGCCGCCTTTTCCAGGCCTCAGCTATAACCAACTCTCAAACAATTTCAAAGTTTCCAAACTTTAACTTTAAATAAAAATAGTGCCAAAATATGAAAAATAGTAAGTTTTCAAATCTTTGTTTTTCTTTGAAAATCAGTAAAAATATAAATGTCCTCCCTTATCGCTCCTTGTTGCGGCGTGCAACCTGCTCCCACCTGTCCACCCTTATTGCTCCTCCCTAAATATAACACCCTTATTACTCCAGTTGCAGCGTGCAACCCGATCCCACCTGTCCACCCTTATCACTCCTTGTTGCGGCATGCAACCCGCTCCTACCAGATATATTATATCAATTTATTCATAATTTCACAATTCAAGTCGAAGCCTTTTATACTCGACAATTGTAAACACAACAAGTTTCACTTTAAATAACAGTAAAAGAAGAATATGAAATAATGACAATAAAACAATGAGTGTTCCAACCTTTATTTTATTTACAGTAAAACATGCATATTCTCCCTTATCATTGTCTTGTTACGACGTGCAACCCAATCCCACCTATTCACAATATCATAATCAATTTGTTCACCCGTATCACAATCAATTATCCACCCTTATCACATCCCCCTTATCACAATCAATTTTGTTTATTCATCAAAAACTTTCACAGTTCAGGTCAAGCCCTTCACAACACCTTTATTTCAACATTGCAAAAAGAAAATAGTATAGCTCGTAAGCTTCGACCAATATCATTTTACAATAAAACCAACCAGAATATATGTAAACACCGTAACGCTGTCAACACAGCTCAATCTTTATGTACTGTGATAGAATCAAGAGAACAACCAACACTTTTAACAGTCCTAAGACAGTTAAACTGCAATTCTCATAACTTCCTCAATATTATCAAAAATGAAAGCAATAGGAATATAAATATATATGTGCCTCGTAGAAACAATGCCGAACTAATCAACCGTTTTGTACCACAAGGGAACCAAATAAACAACCAATACTCTTTTCAAAATAACCACAACAATATTTAACAACAACGGAATAAGGCCAAGTAATCGTGGAAACAATAATGAACATAGAACAATTAAGCCAGGAATCAATTAACTTGGGAACGAGGAGGCGTTCATGTTTAATAGACCATTTGGTGGTGCATTGATACTCGTCACCTCACCTATACACCACACACATGAATTTCACATAGAAAACAAGTGGGGACTCATATTCCCTCAAGTCAAAGTTAGACCAAACACTTACCTCAAATTCGCAGGACACTCACTGCTCAATTATAGCTTTTCCCTTTGAATTCACCTCCAATACACTCGAATCTAACCATAGTTAACTTAATCTCATTAATTATTGCTAAAGGAACTAAACTGAAAATTATAATTTTTCCTAAGTTTTCTCAAAAAAAGTGAAAATCCGACCCCAGGCCCGCTTGGTCTAAACTCGGGGTCCGGACCAAATTACGTTCACCCAATCACCCGAGAACCCAAATATACAATTAGTTTCGAAATCCGACCTTAATTCGAGGTAAAGATTCGATTTTTACAAAGTTTCCTAATTCTACCCAAACCCTCAATTTTTACCATAAAAATTCTTAGTTTTTGATTTAAAAGTGATGAAAAACAATGAGTAATTGAAATAGTAAAGTTTAGAATTGATTACCTATGACTTGAGGGTGATATTTGGTAAAGAAATTTGTTCCTAGGGCTGTGGGGTTCGAAAATTTGAAGAAGAAGAAGTCTGCCCATTTTATATATATTTTTCTGCCAGCTATTATGCCTTGTTTCTCATTCCAAATTATCCCAAAACTCTATTTTTATGTCTCCAATGGATTCCTTGTGAAATTCTAGTCAATTTAGAATTTTTAATCACTCAATTTGACCTTATAATGATGGAGATATGTAGGTTTTAATATTTACAAATAATGCAGATTTTTAATACGCTGTCAGTGGCAATTTCGCAATTAACCTGAAAAATCTGGCAAACTTATTAAAATTACCATAAAATCCTCATACGATGTCCACATTTGATGATTCTTTTTGCTACGGGTACGTAATTATGATACGGATCTAATACTTCATTCAAAACAAAAATCGTAGCTCGTTTGTTCAATATGATATCATTTATGCTTGAAGAAACGACGTCGAAGCATAAGAAAGAACGAGCGCAACACAACCCAAACCTATTTGAAAATCACCCGTGCCCTCGGGTCTCTAAACCAAACATGCACGCAAGTCTAAAAGCATCATATGGACTTTCTCGTGCGATCAAATCATGAAAATAATATGTCAAACTATGAATTAAACCTCAAAACTCATTATTTTTCTCAAGAACGCTTAAAGTTCATTATATATCAACCGGATGTCCGAATCACGTCAAACGAAATCCGTTTTTCACCAAATTTCACAGGCAAGACCTAAATATCATAAAAACCTACATCGAGCTCCAGAACCACAATACGGGCCCGATACCAACGGTTTCAAACATAAATTCCTTTCTTTATTTCATTAATATTTCAGCAAAACAATTTCTTTCAAAAATTGATTTATAAGGCTTGGGACCTCAGAATTCATTTTTGAGCATACGCCCGAGTCCCATATTTTACTGCGGACCTCCCCGGATCGTCGGAACACGGATGTGGGTCCGATTACTTAAAATATTGACCAAAGTCAATTTTAATAAAATTTTAACTCTAGAAATTATTATTTCTCATATTTTCACATAAAAGCTTTCTGGTTTCACGCCCGGACAATGCACGATCGTTGTATTTAAAATTAACCTTTTTAGGGCTATTAAGCCTAGAATGGAGTCTAATTTCACAGAATGACCCCTCGGGTCATCATAATCTCCACCTCTAAAACAAACGTTCGTCCTCGAACGAACATAAAAAATTACTTGAAATGGAAAACTTAACCGACCCTGCATCCTCAAAACACCATCGTCTCCAACTGTAACCTGCTTGGAATCACCGTGCCGAACAGTGTCCCTAAGGACCATCCAATGTGGGTCATCATCCTGCCGCTCCCGGATACGCTCAATTAGAGAAGACCGAGCGACTGTACAAGCTAGAACGTTGCTGGGCAAAATATCCAACCTCACGAACTGATTAGCCAACGTCTGAATGTCTGAAGCTAGTGGTCTCTCACCAACTGGAATATACGCAAGGCTGCCCATACTCAATGTCTTCCTACTCAATGCATCGGCCACCACATTGGCCTTCCCTAAATGATATAATATTGTGATATCATAATCTTTCGATAAATCTGACCATCTCCATTGCATCAAATTTAGATCCTTTTGCTTGAATAAGTACTGGAGACTGCGATGGTCAGTAAGAACCTCACACGGCATGCCATAAAGATAGTGCCTCCAAATCTTCAATGTGTGAACAATGGCTTCCAACTCCAAGTCATGGACATGATAATTCTTCTCATGAACCTTCAACTGTCGCGACGCATACGCAATCACCTCGCCATCTTGCATTAATACTGCACCAAATCCAATATGAAATGCATCACCATACACCATGAAAGAACCTGAACCTGAACCTGATGGTAACACCAACACGGGTGTTGAAGTCAAGGCTGTCTTGATCTTCTGAAAGCTCGCCTCACACTCGTCTGACCATTTGAATAGGGCACTTTTCTGAGTCAATTTATTCATTGGGGATGATATAGATGAAAACTCCTCCACAAAACGACGGTAGTAACCTGCCAAACCTAAGAAGCTCCCAATTTCCGTGGTTGTAGTGCGTCCAGGCCAGTCTTGACTGCCTCTATTTCCTTAATAGTTGTTCATAGCCAATTACAGAATTATCAAACAACTTCACGTTAGCAATATTCTCCTTTCAAACCTTCACAATACTGATAACGAGATGTGATTCATGAAGACCCCATAATTATATACCCGACTTAAGTGTCTCATTTAACGCCACACGGGCGGCACATACCTCGTAGGTCAAAGCTCAATAATTATAACACAGATTTGGTAAATTATGCACAGTTAATTAATTAATTAATTTCTTTATTTATTTATTTAATTATTATTGGTATTACTTTTATTATTATTTCTTCATTTGCTAAGATTATTATCATTATTTTTTATACATAAATTGTTGAATAAGCCTAACAGGCATGACTCCCTACCAGTCCTATAACAAATTTTTATTCACAAGGGAGAATTTAAACACAAGAATTTTCGTCACCAGGACCTCGTCCTTACATAACTTCCACCGCGGCTCACAGCTCGATTTAAACATCTCAAATCATATTAAAATGCGAGGATCTCGTCCTCAATTCTGAATCACAAGCAACATGCGTATCGTTCCAATCGAAACATTCCATTTCCTTCATTTAAGTATTTTTCGTTAAACAAAATTACAACACGTAATGATAGACACAACTATCTCCATAGAATCTCTCAATACAAGTATTCACATAAGTAGATTTTTGAGTTACGAAGCTCACCCGAGAGTAGAGCATATTAAAAGAATTTTATGAGTTATGCATAACCGTATTAAGTTCAGGAAATCATCACTTTATACTAATTAGAGATTGTTCTTGTAATGACACCATTTAATGCAAAGACCTCAGCCATACCATGGAAAATATATCATTAGGCTGGGTCTCTACCTCTAGGAATCTAACCTCCACTTTCGACATTCCTTTTTTCCCTAGCCGGTCATGTAGTTAGGTTGTAACTGCAATGGGGCACGTAGCCTGAGTGCACTAATGAATTATGACTTTTCCAAATCTAGAACATTTCCTACCACTAGCTGAAATACAGTATTATCTTGCCCTGAGTCGCACAAAATTTTTACAATCATAATTGAGTCCTTTAATGAGTCTGGGGACTCGCCCTCTGGCTATATGAACTGAAGTAGGAGTATGACAGGCTAACATATCAAACCTGATGGCATATCCTGACACCGTCATGGTGACCTGACGCAACCGTTCAAACCCTATGTGCCACATATTATGGAGAGTCCGAGAAGCAAATCTTTCAAAAGCATTTATGAGAACTGAGTCAAGTAATTCATGCTACATTGGCTGGTCATCCTCTTCGTAGGCTTGTCACAAACACATGCGGCCAATTTCTTCTTTTACTATGTTAACTCAACACTACTGAGCTACCCCCTTTATTCATATACTTTTCCATCATCTTTTGGGGTAACTCCCATCTCTATTAATGCACAATGATCCCAAAAGTAGAGCTCTATACAGATAAACCTTGGCACGAACCATATAGTCTAGAAGCTTGTCAAGCACTATACTCCCTCTGGAGCAACTCAAAATCCGCAACCGTGACTTCCACGCTGAGTAAACCTTCTGTAGATTTAAATTTTGTTATATAACTCCTTTGGTATTGAGGTATAGGGTTATTAAGGAGGCAGACATATCGCAAGTCCCAACTTTATCTCTTGCAAAATCTCAGGCCTTATACATTCCAGGCCAAAACTGATATAACACATGACCCTGCAGTCTATTCATTGACAGTGGACTTCCCCACTTAGCACGAAGCCATAGGTCACAATGTCTGATAATTCACAATGATAAACTTCATAGCTCATATAAATCAACTTTGTTGCTTTCAACTATTCCTTTGTTATGCCATACTGGAGTAACTATAGATCCTTCTGGGATATGGACTAGTCCAACGTGTACCAACTGAGCTAGAACCTCCGCGTCCAGATCCATTTGAGACTTTACAATAGGTGTTGATGTTCGAGCTTTAGATTGAGATCCGCTTCTGGCTCTTCTCCTAATCTTAGCTGTCATTGGGGCTTCACCTCTTGTCTGGTTGTAGATGCTTTGCGTGTTGTCGCTATTTATGATAGGACAAGAATAGGCAAGTTCAATAATCAATGGTAGAATAAATTCGCACGATGGAGTAGAATAGAAGTGAAATTGTTCCTAGCTTCATAGCCTCTAAGAGATAAGTATAGACGTCTCTGTACCGATCCTTCAAAATCTACCAAGTTTGTTGTTGAATTGTGAGACCTAGGAAACCTAGTGCTCTGATACCAACTTGTCATGACCCAAATTCCCAACCTTAGGGATCGTGATGGCGCCTAACACCACACTTTCTAGGCAAGCCAATGTTAGAATTCAAGTAGCTAATTTCCTTTGATTATTTTCTTAAGCATCAATAAATAAATTTAAATTAAACTTAATTTAAATGATTTCCAAAGATAAAATAATAAATAATTGAATAAAAACGAACCACAAACTAACCATATAATAGATCTAGAACTACCCCAGAGTCTGGTGTCACAATTCATGAACTACTAAAGAATACTACAAACACTGGGCCAAAAGAAATAGTGTAATTGTTCTGAATATACTAAAACAGTTTTATAAAAATAGGAGAAGACTCTCGGGATCTGCGAGCACCGGCAGATATACCTCGTGTCTCCGAATAAATAGATGGCTGCTCTAAAAATCTCTACTGCTGGCTAGTACCTGGATCTGCACAATTGTGCAGAGTGTAGTATCAGTACAACCGACCCCATGTACTGAGTATGTTCCGAGCCTAACCTCAACGAAGTAGTTACGAGGCTATGGCGGGGTATTAACAACATATAACCTATGACAATAATATATACAATAACAGAATAAAATAACTCTACATGAAAAAGAAAAATATAACTGAGACAATAAATATAAAGCAAGAAGGAAATCTAAACAAATAATTAAGTACTACAACAACAATGAAATAACTCAGCCGCCCTTTCCAGGCCTCAGCTATAACCAACTCTCAAATAATTTCAAAGTTTCCAAACTTTAACTTTAAATAAAAGTAATTCCAAAATATGAAAAATAGTAAGCTTTCAAATCTTTGTTTTTCTTTGAAAATCAATAAGAATATAAATGTCCTCCCTTATCGCTTCTTGTTGCAGTGTGCAACCAGCTCCTACCTATCCACCCTTATTGCTCCTCTCTAAATATATAACCCTTATTACTCTTGTTGCGGCGTGCAACCCGATCCCACCTATCCACCCTTATCACTCCTTGTTGCAGCGTGCAACCCGCTCCTACCCGATATATCATATCAATTTATTCATAATTTCACAATTCAAGTCAAAGCCTTTCACAATATTTATGTATCGGCAATTGTAAATTCAACAAGTGTCACTTTAAATAACAGTAAAAGCAGAATATGAAATAATGACAATAAAACAATAAGTGTCCCAACCTTTATTTTATTTACAGTAAAACATGCATATTCTCCCTTATCATTGTCTTGTTGCAGCGTGCAACCCGATCCCACCTATTTACAATATCACAATCAATTTGTTCACTTGTATCACAATCAATTATCCACCCTTATCACAATCAATTTTGTTTATTCATCAAAAACTTTCACAGTTCAGGCCAAGCCTTTCACAACACCTTTATTTCAACAATTGCAAACAGAAAACAGTATAGCTCGTAAGCTTTGACCAATATCATTTTACAATAAAACCAACCAGAATATATGTAAACACTGTAAGGCTGTCAACACAGCTCAATATTTATGTACTATGATAGAATCAAGAGAACAACCAACACTTTTAACAGTCCTAAGACCGTTAAACTGCAATTCTCATAATTTCCTCAATATTATAAAAAATGAAAGCAACAGGAACATAAATATATATGTGCCTCGTAGAAATAATGCGAAACTACTCAACCGTTTTATACCACAAGGGAACCAAATAAACAACCAATACTCTTTCCAAAATAACCACAACAATATTTAACAACAACAGAATAAGGCCAAGTAGTCGTAGAAACAATAATGAACATAGAACAATTAAGCGATGAATCAATTAACTTGGGAACGGGGAAAGGACCATGTTTAACATACCATTTGGTGGTGCATAGATACTCGTCACCTCACCTATACACCACACACATGCATTTCACATAGCAAACAAGTGGGGACTCCTATTCCCTCAAGTCAAAGTTATACCAAACACTTACCTCAAATTCGCAAACCACTCACTGCTCAATTATAGCTTCTATTCAATTGAATTCACCTCCAATATACTCGAATCTAACCATAGTTAACTTAATATCATTAATTAATTCTAAAGGAACTAACTTTACTGAAAATTATAATTTTCCTAAGTTTTCTCAAAAAAAGTAAAAATCCGAGGCTGAGCCCGCTTAGTCTAAACTCGGGGTTCGGACCAAATTGCTTTTACACATTCACCCGTGAACCCAAATATAAAATTAGTTTCAAAATCCGACCTCAATTCGAGGTAAAGATTTGATTTACAAAATTTCCTAATTCTACCCAAACCCATAATTTTTACCATGAAAATTCTTAGTTTTTGATGTAAAAGTGATGAAAAACAATGAGTAATTGAAAGAATAAAGTTTAGAATTGATAACCTATGACTTGGGGGGTGATATTTGGTGAAGAAATTCGTTCCTAGGGCTGTGAGGTTCGAAAATTTGAAGAAGAAGTCTGCCCGTTTTATATATATTTTTTTGCCAACTATTCAGCCTCGTTTCTCATTCCAAATGATCCTAAAACTCGAATTTTATGTCTCCAATGGATTCCTTGTGAAATTATAGTCAATTTAGACTTTTGAATCACTCAATTTGACCTTATAATGAAGGAGATATGTAGGTTTTAATATTTACAAATAGTGCAGATTTTTAATACGCCGTGAGTGGCAATGTCGTAATTAACCTGAAAAATCTGGCAACCTTACTAAATACCATAAAATCCTCATACGATGTCCAAATACGATGATTCTTTTTGCTACGATTCCGTAATTATGATAAGGATCTAGTACTTCATTCATAACAGAAATCAGGGCTCATTTGTTCAATATGATATTATTTATGCTTGAAGAAACGACGTCGAAACATAAGAAAAAACGAGCGCAACACAACCCAAACATATTTGAAACTCATCCAAACCCTCGGGGCTCTAAACCAAACATGCACGCAAGTCTAAAAGCATCATACAGACTTGATCCTGTGATCAAATCATGAAAATAACATGTAAAACTATGAATTAAACCTCAAAACTCATTATTTTTCTCAAGAACACTTAAAGTTCACTATTTATCAACCGGATGTTCGAATCACGTCAAACGAACTTCGTTTTTCACCAAATTTCACAGGCAAGGCCTAAATATCATAAAAACCCTGTATCGAGCTCCAGAACCACAATACGGGCCCGATACCAACGGTTTCAAACATAAATTCCTTTCTTTATTTGATTAATATTTCAGCAAAGCAATTTCTTTCAAAAATTGATTTCTAAGGCTTGGGACCTCGGAATTCATTTTCGGGCATACGCCTCAGTCCCATATTTTACTACAGACCTCCAGGATCGCTGGAATACGGATCCGGGTCCGTTTACTCAAAATGTTGAACAAAGTCAATTTTAACAAAATTTTAACTCTAGAAATTATTATTTCTCATATTTTCACATAAAAGCTTTCTGGTTTCACACCCGGACTGTGCATGCAAATCGAGGTATTTAAATTAACCTTTTTAGGGCTATTAAGCCTAGAACGGAGTCTAATTTCACAGAATGACTATAACGACCCGACCTGTCGTTTTAAGAATCTATGCCCCGATCCCGTATTTCCCATTTCTCCCATGTCTATTTTATGTTATTGGAACTTGTCGGTGCATTGAGTGTGGAATCCGGGGTTATTTTGGATACACAGTCCATAAATGTGGATCTTAGCTTTAGAAATCTGGCCGTAGCTAGAGTTGTGTGAAGACGGGTCCGGAATGGGATTCCGTCGACTCCATTAGCTCAGTTGGGTGATTCGGGGTTAGAAGCGTACTCAGAATGTGTTTTCGAGGTCGGTTGTGGATGTATGCTTGAACTGGCGAAAGTTAGAAATTTGACGAATTCGGCCGATAGGTGAGATTTTGATATCGGACTCGGAATGGATTTCCAGAAGTGTCAGCAGGTCCGCGATGTCATTTATAACCTGTGTGCAAAATTTGAGGTCATTCAGATGAGTTTAGACGTGTTTCGGCGTCGGATGTGAATTCTAGAATTTTTGTAAGTTCCTAGGCTTGAATCTATGCAATTTTGATGATTTTGATGTTATGGGACGTGTTTTTAAGGCTCGGCCAAGTTTGAATAAGGTATTTGGATTAGTTGGTATGTTTGGTGGAGGTCCCGGGGGCCTTGGATGATTTCCGGATGCTCGATGGAGTGGTTTTGGACTTATTGAAACACCAGAAATTTTGAAACTGGTTTCCTTCTATGCGTTCGCGTAGAGGTCACCGCGTTCGCATAGAATTGTTTTGGGGTTTCAGTGGCTTCTTCTTCGCGTCCGCGGTCAACTGGACGCAAACGCATAGGTTGGTCAGGCAACTCTTCGCGAACGCATTGAGCTCTTCGCGTTCGCACAGGCTTAGAGGGGGGTCCCAGGGGTCAGGGTCTTTAACCCTTCGCGTTCGCATAGGTGGGGCCGCGTTCATGAAAGCTTAGGGAATTGTTGACCGCGTTTGCGGGTCCCTCACCGCGTTCGCATAGGGTATTTTCTGGGCCCATAAATTTTACTCTTCGCGTTTGCAGTGAGCCCTCCGCGAACGCATAAAACAAATGCCTGGGCAGAATATTAAAACCCCAATTCGAAGGTTTAAGCCTATTTTCACCATTTTTGAATTGTGGGAGCTCGGGAGAGGTGATTTCTGAAGAAATTTTCACTTGGGTATTCGAGATTTGGGCCACCCGGAGTTGGATACTCGTGGAAAGAGCGTGATTATTGGTTGATTAGCACAGCCGAGATCCAGGTTCCAGTGCACTGTTCCGGAGTCAGTAGAGTAGCGGATCTTTGGGAGACTTTGAGGTATTTCTGCAGCGTCCGCAGAGCTTCTGAGTACCCCTCCTATCTTAGCATAGCTATAGTTCGTATATGAGACTTCACTTTCGTTTCCAGTTTTGTATATTGAACCCTAGAGTTTAGCTTGTGATATTGGTGACATTCCGGGTTTTGGGAAGTACAAACTGTATATGCTGAGCAACTGCCTTATATCTAGTTGATATCCTTTTTGTCTTTATTTTATTGATTCTGTTGTTTTTTTCCTGCAAATTTCTAGGCTTACCTAGTCATAGAGACTAGGTGCTGTCACAATACCTTTCGAATTGTAAATTGGGTCGTGACAAGTTGGTATCAGAGCGTCTAGGTTCATAGGAGTAACAACAACAAGCCGGTTTATTAGGGTCTCGCGGATCAGTGTGGAGACGTCCGTATCTATCTTCGGGAGGCTATGTAACTGTTAAGAACAATCAAATTCTTTGGAATTCCTTATCGTGCTAGTTACCGTCATCAAATTCTTAAACTCTATTCTATTCTTTCCTGCAGATGGTTCGCACCCGCACCGGACGTATTGATGACCAGGCACCCGAGCCCCTAGTCAGAGCCACCAGAGGTAGGGGCCGGGACATGGGGAGCACACAGTGCAGCCCGAGCACCGGCCAGAGCAGAGGTAGAGAAGCCCCCAACAGCTACAGTTGGAGAGGCACAGGAGGTCCCTACTGTCACTCCAGACCTCCAGGAGACTTTGGCCCAGTTCATGAGTGCTTTCAGTACTCTGTCTCAGGCGGGACTACTTCCGATATCCCCAGCTACATCCCAGACAAGGGGAGGGACACAGACTCCTGCAACCCGTACTCCTGAGCAGAGGGTTCATATAGGGCATGTTCCAGAGTATATCCCCATGCCTCCTGCAGCCCTAGTTCAGCCTGAGGCCAGAGCAGTTGTATCTGAGTCTGAGCAGCTCCGTCTTGAGAGGTACAAGAAGTACCACCCACCTGATTTCAGCGGATTGGCTTCAGATGACGCTCTGGGTTTTCTTGAAGGGTGTCATCGTATCCTTCGCACCATGCGTATTGTGGAGATGAGTGGGGTCTCTTTCACTACTTTCTAGCTGAGAGGAGCAGCTTATCAGTGGTGGCGTGCATTTGAGCTTAGTAGTACGGACGAGGCAGCCTCACTTACTTGGGCTCAGTTTTCAGAGATGTTTTTGCTCGAGTTTGTTCCTCAGAGTCTCAGGGATACTTGGCGTGCAGAGTTTGAGTATCTACGCCAGGGTACCATGACCGTGTCAAAGTATGCAGTCTGGTTCAGTGACTTGGCACGACATGCACCAGCTTTGGTTTCTACCGTCAGAGAGAGAGTCTGCCATTTTATTGAGGGGCTCCATCCTAGCATTCATACTAGCATGGCCAGAGAGCTAGAGACAGATATTACGTACTAGCAGGCCGTGAGCATTGCTAGGAGGATTGAGAGTATGTTGGCCCGGGACAGAGAGGAGAGGGAGGCCAAGAGGTCTCGAGAGACGGGTCATTTTTCAGGAGTTCGTACACATGCAGCACGCCATGGTAGGGGTTTTGTGAGTCGCCCCATTCATTCAGCTCTTCCAGCAGCCAGCGGTATTCCAGCTCCTCCTAGACCTCAGGAGACTTATTATGCACCACCGGTATCTCAGGTGCCTCTAGCTCGAAGTGCTATAACTGGCCAGTCCAGCAGGCTAGTTCAGAGTCAGCAGCAGCCATTGCATCCTCAGAGGGGTTGTTTTGGGTGTGGTGACCCTCGACATATGATCAAGGATTGCCCTAGAGCGGGGAGGAGCGCACCACCTCAGACTTATCAGGATGCACCTCCTCAGATTTATCAAGCTCCATGCCTTCCTGCAGGTCCTCCAGCTATTCTTCCAGCCCCAGCTACTACCCCACCACCTCAGGCAACTCAAGGTGGAGGTCGGGGAGGTCGAGGTCGCCCTAGAGGGGGAGGTCAGGCCAGATACTATGCTCTTCCGGCCCGGTCCGAGCCCATTTCTTTAGATTCAGTCATTACAGGTATTGTTCCCATTTGTCATAGGGATGCATCGGTATTATTTGACCCAGGCTCTACATATTCATATGTGTCTTCCTATTTTGCTTCATATCTGGGGATAGTCCGGGACTCTTTGAGTTCCCTGTTTATGTTTCTACTCCGGTGGGAGATTCTCTTGTTGTGGACCGCGTATATCGGTCATGTTTGATTACTATCAGTGGTTTTGAGACCAGAGCTGATTTGCTACGACTCAGTATGGTAGCTTTTGATGTTATATTGGGTATGGACTGGCTGTCTCCCTATTATGCTATTCTTGATTGTCACGCCAAAACCGTGACGCTGGCTATGCCAGGATCTCCGATGTTAGAGTTGAGAGGTTCCTTGGAGTATACTCCCCGCCGAGTCATTTCTTTTCTTAAGGCTCAACAGATGGTTGGGAAGGTGTGTGATACGTATTTGGCTTATGTGAGAGATGTTAGTACTGAGACCCCTACAGTGGAGTCAGTTCCAGTTGTCAGAGACTATTCTGATGTATTTCCAGCTGATCTTCCGGGTATGCCACCTGATAGAGACATTGATTTCAGCATTGACTTGTTGTCGAGCACTCAGCCCATTTCCATTCCTCCTTATCGCATGGCTCCTCCTGAGTTGAAGGAGAAGTTGCAGGAGTTTCTTGAGAAGGGATTCATCAGGCCCAGTGTATCACCTTGGGGCGCTCCGGTATTATTTGTGAAGAAAAATGATGGCTCGATGCGTATGTGTATTGACTACAGGCAACTGAATAATGTGACAGTGAAGAACAGGTACCCATTGCCTTGCATTGATGATCTATTTGACCAGTTATAGGGTGTTAGAGTGTTCTCCAAGATCTACGTTCGGGTTATCATCAGCTGAAGATTCGGGAACCTGATATCCCGAAGACTGCCTTCAGGACCAGATATGGCCACTATGAGTTACTTTTTAGTCATTCGGGCTGACCAACGGCCCAACAGCCTTCATGCACCTGATGCACAACATATTTCGGCCTTATCTTGATACTTTCATCATTGTGTTCTTTGATGACATTCAGGTATATTCTAGGTCCCGGGAGGACCATGAGTAGCACTTGAGGATCGTGCTTCAGACATTGAGGGAGAAGAAGTTGTATGCCAAGTTTTCTAAGTGTGAATTTTGGCTTGATTCTGTGGCAGTCTTAGGCCATGTGGTGTCTTCAGATGGGATCAAGGTAGATCCGAAGAAGGTGGAGGCAGTGCAGAGTTGGCCCAGACCGTCTTCAGCTACTGAGATCCGCAGTTTCCTCGGGTTGGCTGGGTACTATCGCGGTTTTGTGGAGAGGTTTTCATCCATTTCAGCACCCATGACTATATTGACCCAGAAGGGCGCACCTTTAATATGGACTGAGGAGTGTGAGGAGAGCTTTCAGAAGCTCAAGACAGCCCTGACTACAGCTCATGTGTTGGTTTTGCCTACTGGTTTCGGATCCTATATAGTTTATTGTGATGCTTCGAGGATTGGCTTGGGAGCGGTGTTGATGCAGGACGGTAGGGTCATTGCCTACGCGTCTAGGCAGTTAAAGGTCATATGAGAAGAACTACCCTGTTCATGATCTCGATTTGGAAGCGATTGTTCACGCCCTGAAGATATGGCGTCATTATTTATATGGTGTTCCCTGTGAGATATTCACGGATCACCGGAGTTTACAGCACATATTCAGGCAGAAGGATCTGAATTTGCGCCAGGGTAGGTGGTTAGAGTTGCTAAAGGACTATGAAATCACTATATTATACCAACCGAGGAAGACCAATGTGGTGGCCGACGCTTTGAGTCGCCGGGCGGAAAGTTTGGGGAGTTTGGCATACCTTCATGCAGCTCTCTAGCCTTAGATGTTCAGTCCTTAGCCATTTAGTTCGTGAGATTGGATCTTTCTAAGCCTTTCCGGGTATTAGCTTGTGTGGTGGCTCGATCTTCCCTTCATGACCGTATCAGAGAGCGCCGGTATGATGATCCCCACCTTTTGGTTCTTCAAGATAGAGTCCGGCGGGGTGATGCTAGAGATGTGACTATAGGAGAGGATGGGGTGATGAGGATGCAAGGCCGTATCTGTGTGCCCAAAGTAGATGGGCTTCGGGAGTTGATTCCTGGGGAGGCCCATAGTTCGCGGTATTCCATCCATCCGGGTACCACGAAGATGTACCAGGATCTAAGATAGCACTATTGGTGGCGAAGGATGAAGAAGGATATAGCAGAGTTTGTAACCAAGTGTCTCAACTGTCAGCAGGTTAAATGTGAGCATCAGAGACCGGGAGGGTTACTTCAGTAGATTGATCTTCCGGAGTGGAAGTGGGAGCGGATCACCATGGACTTTGTGGTTGGACTTCCTCGAACTTTGAGGAAACATGATGCTATTTGGGTGATTGTGGATCAGCTGACCAAATCAGCCCATTTCATTCCGGTATTGACTATATATTGGTCGGAGAGGTTGGCTGAGATTTATATCAGAGAGATTGTTCGCCTCCACGGTATTCCAGTATCTATCATTTCAGACAGGGGTAGACAGTTCACTTCACGGTTCTGGAGAGCCGTTCAGCAGGAGTTAGGCGCCAGGGTAGAGTTGAGCACAAATTTTCACCCTCAGACAGACGGGCAGTCCGAGCGCACGATACAGATCCTCGAGGATATGCTCTGTGCCTGTGTGATGGATTTTGGAGGGTCATGGTATCGATTCTTGCCCCTTGCAGAGTTTTCCTACAACAACGGTTTCTAGTCCAACATTCAGATGGCTCCATATGAGGCCTTGTATGGTAGGCGGTGCAGGTCTCCCGTGGGATGGTTTGAGCCGGGTGAGGCCCGATTGTTGGGTACAAACTTGGTTCAGGATGCCCTGGACAAGGTGAAGGTGATTCAGGAGAGACTTCGCACAACTCAGTCCAGGCAGAAGAGCTATGCTGATCAGAAGGTTCGGGACTTAGCATTTATGGCTGGTGATCGGGTTTCGCTTCACGTATCACCTATGAAGGGCGTCATGAGGTTCGGGAAGAAAGGCAAGCTGAGTCCGACATTTATTGGCCCTTTTGAGGTGTTGTGACATGTTGAGGAGGTCGCTTATGAGCTAACCCTGCATCCCAGCCTAGCAGGGGTTCATCCGGTGTTCCACATCTCCATGCGCCGGAAGTAACACGGTGACCAGACTCATGTCTTGGATTTCAGCTCAGTCCAATTGGACAAGGATCTATCATATATTTAAGAGCCTGTAGCTATATTGGACAGGCAGGTCAGAAAGCTCAGGTCAAAGGATATTGCGTCAGTAAAGGTTCAGTGGAGGGTTCAGCCAGTCGAGGAGGCGACTTGGGAGACCGAGCAGAATATGCGGAGTCAATACCCTCACCTTTTCCCAGCTTTAGGTATGTTTCTATGCTCGTTTGAGGACGAACGATTTTCTTAAGAGGGGTAGAATGTAACGACCCGGCCAGTCATTTTAAAAATTTACGCCCTGATCCCCTATTTACCGTTTCTCCCATGTCTATTTTATGTTATTGGAACCTATTGGTGCATTGAGTGAGGAATCTGGGGTGATTTTGGACACATAGTCCATAAATGTGGATCTTAGCTTTAGAAATCTGTCCGTAGCTAGAGCTGAATTCACAGGTCTGGAATGGGATTCTGTCGACTCCTTTAGCTCCGTTGGGTTATTTCGGTCTTAGAAGCGTACTCAGAATGTGTTTTCAATGTCGGTTGTGGATTTAGGCTTGAATTGACGAAAGTTAGAAATTCGACGAATTCGACCGATAGGTGAGATTTTGATATCGGACTCAGAATGGATTTCCAAAAGTGTCAGCAGGTCCGTGATGTCGTTTATGACATGTGTGCAAAATTTGAGGTCATTCGGATGAGTTTAGACGTGTTTGGGTGTCGGATGTGAATTCTAGAATTTTCCTAAGTTCCTAGGCTTGAATCTATGCAATTTTGATGATTTTGATGTTATGGGACGTGTTTTTAAGGCTCGACCAAGTTTGAATAAGGTATTTGGATTAGTTGGCAGGTTTGGTGGAGGTCCCGGGGACCTCGGATGATTTTCGGATGCTCGACGGAGTGGTTTTGGACTTATTGAAACACCAGAAATTTTGATGTTTGTTTCCTTCTATGCGTTTGCATAGAGTTCACCGCGTTTGCATAGAATAGTTTTGGGGTTTCAGTGGATTCTTCTTCGCATCCGCGGTCAACTAGACGTGAACGCATAGGTTGGTCAGGCAACTCTTCGCAAACGCATTGAGCTCTTCGCGTTCGCATAGGCTTAGAGGGGGGTCCAAGCGGTCAGGGTCTTTAACCCTTCGCGTTCGCATAGGTGGGGCCGCGTTCCTGAAAGCCTAGGGAATTGTTGACCGCGTTTGCGGGTCCCTCACCACGTTCGCATAGGGTATTTTCTGGGCCCATAAATTTTACTCTTCGTGTTTGCAGTGAGCCCTCCGCGAACGCATAAAACAAATGCCTGGGCAGAATATTAAAACCCCAATTCGAAGGTTTAAGCCTATTTTCACCATTTTTGAATTGTGGGAGCTCGGGAGAGGTGATTTCTGAAGAAATTTTCACTTGGGTATTCGAGATTTGGGCCACCCGGAGTTGGATACTCGTGGAAAGAGCGTGATTATTGGTTGATTAGCACAGCCGAGATCCAGGTTCCAGTGCACTGTTCCGGAGTCAGTAGAGTAGCGGATCTTTGGGAGACTTTGAGGTATTTCTGCAGCGTCCGCAGAGCTTCTGAGTACCCCTCCTATCTTAGCATAGCTATAGTTCGTATATGAGACTTCACTTTCGTTTCCAGTTTTGTATATTGAACCCTAGAGTTTAGCTTGTGATATTGGTGACATTCCGGGTTTTGGGAAGTACAAACTGTATATGCTGAGCAACTGCCTTATATCTAGTTGATATCCTTTTTGTCTTTATTTTATTGATTCTGTTGTTTTTTTCCTGCAAATTTCTAGGCTTACCTAGTCATAGAGACTAGGTGCTGTCACAATACCTTTCGAATTGTAAATTGGGTCGTGACAAGTTGGTATCAGAGCGTCTAGGTTCATAGGAGTAACAACAACAAGCCGGTTTATTAGGGTCTCGCGGATCGGTGTGGAGACGTCCGTATCTATCTTCGGGAGGCTATGTAACTGTTAAGAACAATCAAATTCTTTGGAATTCCTTATCGTGCTAGTTACCGTCATCAAATTCTTAAACTCTATTCTATTCTTTCCTGCAGATGGTTCGCACCCGCACCGGACGTATTGATGACCAGGCACCCGAGCCCCTAGTCAGAGCCACCAGAGGTAGGGGCCGGGACATGGGGAGCACACAGTGCAGCCCGAGCACCGGCCAGAGCAGAGGCAGAGAAGCCCCCAACAGCTACAGTTGGAGAGGCACAGGAGGTCCCTACTGTCACTCCAGACCTCCAGGAGACTTTGGCCCAGTTCATGAGTGCTTTCAGTACTCTGTCTCAGGCGGGACTACTTCCGATATCCCCAACTTTCAGTACCGCGTTTGCGGGTCCCTCACCGCGTTCACATAGGGTATTTTTTGGGCCCATAAATTTTACTCCTCACGTTTGCGGTGAGCCCTCCGCGAACGCATAGAACAAATGCCTGGGCAGAATATTAAAACCCCAATTCGAAGGTTTAAGCCTAATTTCACCATTTTTGAATTGTGGGAGCTCGGGATAGGCGAGTTCTGAGGAAATTTTCACTTGGGTATTCGAGATTTGGGCCACCCGGAGTTGGATACTCATGGCAAGAGCGTGATTATGGGTTGATTAGCACAGTCAAAATCCAGGTTCCAGCACACCGTTCCGGAGTCAGTAGAGTAGCGGATCTTTGGGAGACTTTGAGGTATTTCTGCAGCGTCCGCAGAGCTTCTGAGTCCCCTCCTATCTTAGCATAGCTATAGTTCGTATATGAGACTTCACTTTCGTTTCCAGTTTTGTATATTGAACCCTAGAGTTTAGCTTGTGATGTTGGTGACATTCCGGGTTTTGGGAAGTACAAACTATATATGCTGAGCAACTGCCTTATATCTAGTTGATATCCTTTTTGTCTTTATTTTATTGATTCTGTTGTTTTTTGTTCGCAAATTTCTAGGCTTACCTAGTCATAGAGACTAGGTGCCGTCACGATACCTTTCGGAGTGTAAATTGGGTCGTGACAATGACTCTTAGGTCATCACATCACGCGACATAAAACACTATCAAGTTGCTCACCCAAGAAAGCAAAAGAAAAGAAAAAATAAAGAAGAAAAAATGAGAGAGTCTTACTAGTGAAAACTCTCACGGGCACTGTAAGGCGATAGTAAGTAGAGATAAATAAATGAGAGAGATTTGTTGGTGAAAACCCCTCGGGGCACCACTAGTCGAAAGTGAGCCGTGAAGCTGATGCAAAGAATTGGCATAAACAAACCCGACTTCGAAGATCATGGGAATGGTAAAAGGAAAGATTAGATCAATTTGATAGATCATGCCGCTGAGTCCAAAATGCATGTCATGATCAATAAGTCTAGTTAGCACAAAATAAAAAATAAAAAAAACTCTTCATTCTGTCCTTCTGACATGGGCATTTCTTGTTAATACTTGTTTCCTTGCATCATTGTGTCCTTCACTATGAGTCAGTCCTTGTCAAAACAAGCAAGAAAAGATTCCAAAATCTGCTACCAGCTTTTCAGTTTCACAAAGTAAATTTGGCCAGCACATGCAGTTGTTACACTCAACATGCCTTGAGGATTCATGCAAAGGCTTCCCCCTCAAAAGACTCTTCTTAGCCTATTTGGTCACAACAAGAAAAGATAACCTCAAGGTTAATCAGGGATTCTCTGTAGTACCAAACAATGACTATGAAGTGTGCACATAATGCAAAAGGCTCTTACCAGTTGTGATTCTCTCTGACAGACAAATTGCTCCAAAAGCAAAGCCATTCACGATATAAGAAAATGTTATCCAAGAAAAGAAATCTCTTTTGAGATAAGGCTGACTGAGCAAAATACAAATGGTACTGGGTGTGAAACAATCAGGGTTGATGTAGAGCAAAAGATCTCTTGAAACTGACTCAAGCTGATTGAGCAAAAGCCAAGCTGCCCAAGACTCAAGGCCACAAATCGACCACCACTTTTTAAAACTGACCAAATTTTCTTTGTTTGAAACAGGAACAAAGCAGTGCAACGAAAGTGGTTCAAAGAGAAAAAGAATAGCAGAGCTGACAAAAAGTAAGTTTCTCAAATCTTTGCCTTTATCTGTCTTGCTAGTGTGCATAAAATGTTCCCATTGCTCTTCACATTTTTCCTCCTACGATAAAAAGTCCTAGTCTAATGGATTTTCTCCCAATAAAAATCTTAGTCTGATGAATTTTTCTCCTAAGATAAGAAAACTTAGTCTGATGAATCTTTCTCCTAGGATAGAAATCTTAGTCTGATGAATTTTCCTCCTAAGATAAAAAACCTAGTCTGATGAACTTTCTCCTAGGATAGAAATCTTAGTCTGATGAATCTTTCTCCTAAGATACCCAACAAAAAGACCTAGTCTGATGAATTTTCTCCTAGGACCGAAATCTTAGTCCGGTGAATCTTTCTCCTAAGATAGAAGACCTAGTCTGATGAAATTTCTCCTAGGATAAAAATCCTAGTCTGATGAATCTTTCTCCTAAGATAATAAAAACCCCTAGTCTGATGAATCTTTCTCCTAGGATAAGTGTCTTAGTCTGATGAATCTTTCTCCTAAGATAAAGAAAGCCTAGTCTGATGAATCTTTCTCCTAGGATAAACTTCTTAGTCTGATGAATGTTTCTCCTAAGATACAAAAAAAGAAAAAAAAACCTAGTCTGATGAACTTTCTCCCAGGATAGGCGTCTTAGTCTGATGAATCTTTCTCCTAAGACAAGAAAACCTAGTCTGATGAATTTTCTCCTAGGATAATTTTAAAAAAAAAAATAAGAAGTCTTGTTAAAAAAAATAGTTTATTTATGTCCTCATAAAATAAGCATTGGGGTAATTTGTTTAAAATAATGATTTTCTCAACAAAAAAAAAAGTTCGAAAAACAAAAAATCCTTCTTGATTCATTTTAGCATAGATACACAATTTAGTAGTCTCATTTTCTAACATAGGGTCTCCATTCCCTAGTTGATTTTATTTTTAGACATAAGGTCTCCATTTCCTGACCTTTCATTACTTTCAATAATGAAGTAGCTTAGAGTTTTTGCTACAAAGAACTCACGAAATTTTCCTAGTGAAAACTGGGGCAGAAAAATTCGTTCGTTTGTTTGCTTTGGTTCCTGAGCAGGTTATACCTCGAGGCATAAAGTTCGAGATGACCAAAATAATATGTCTCGATTCACAGAAAAGAAAAGAAAAGCAATAAGCGAATCCAAACTGCAGAAGCGGAGAAAAAATGTGGACTGCTCAATACGTGACTGAAGATACAAGCTCTGCATGTCCTGCCTTGATCTGAGAAGTTGAAAAAGGAATGAACCAGCACCTTCAGCTAACAAGCATCAAGATTCAGATCAGAGTCCGCATGAAGAACCAACCAAGACTCAAGACCAAGCTTCAAAAGAATCATAGATAGGAATCCCGTAACTCATTGCTGATAGGCTTAGTTAGTCTATTAATTTTGATTTTGATGTAATAACAGGGCTGCGAACCGGAGCCTCGACAGAACCTCGCTCGACTATGCAAATCATCATTTTATCACCCTCTTTAAACTACACGCGACCTGATTTCCTTATAACCCGGGATATGTAGGTTGTCCAAAACCAGGACTCGGTCACATCCTCCTTCCTTTTAGTTTTCTACTCTTTTAAATAAAGGTCGTGTAATGACCCTACTGGTCGTTTTGAGCTCTAGCACATCGTTCAGCGATTTGAGGCTGTGAGCAACTTCGTTTCAGATATTATCACTTGTAGGTGTGGTGAGAATTGAATTTCGGGAAGTTTAGAGTTGAATTGGAAAGAGATTGTCATTTCAAAATCAGGATTTTTAGGTTCATGCAAGTTTGTATGATGATTTTGGACTTGGGCATATGTCTGGATCGGGTTTTGGATAACCCGGGAGTGTTTTGGCGTATATTGTGGAAGTCAGCATTTTAGAAGAATCTCCTAAATTTGAGCCGTAAGGAATTTCAAAGTTATTGATGTTCGTTTGGGATTCCGAGCCTGGGAATAGATTTGTATGGTGATTCTGGAGTTGGGAGCACGATCGGAAGTGAATTCGGATGTCCGTAGGTTATTTTGAAGTCATTTGGCTAAAGATAGAAATTTGAAGGTTTTTGAGAAATCCGACTAGAAGTGAAAATTTTGGTATCTGGGTCGAACTGCGATTCCAGAAGTTGGAGCAGGTCTGTAATGCCGAATATGACTTGTGTGGAAAATTTGGGGTCAATCGGACGTGATTTGATAGGGTTCGTCATCAGATGTAGAAGTTGGGAATTTCTAAATTCATAAAGTTGGGATTTGGGTGCGATTGGTGGTTTTGATGTTGTTTGATGGGATTTGAGGCCTTGAGCTAGTACATGGGATTTTAAGGGACTGATTCGTGTGATTTGGACGGGGTCCCGGGGGCCTAGGGTGTGTTTCGGAGCAATTTCAGACCATTTTTCTCTGCTCTGATGCTACTGTCTTCTGGTGTATCTGGTGTGCTATGCGATTGCGGTCCCTTGTGTGCGATCGCATAGAAGGAAATTTGAGGGCTGCTGGAGTAGCTTGTGCGTTCGCAGAGAAGGGAGTGCGAACGTGGTGCCTTGGGATATGACCTCTACGTGAACGCGGGTAAGGTGTGCGACTGCGTAGAAGGAAGGGGAGCTGGGCCCCTTTGTCCTATGCGAACGCGGGGAGGGGACCACGAACGCGGAGTGTTGGCTCGAGGAAGCTCTGCGAACGCGTTCGTGGGTATGCGAACACAAAGAGTAAATTGGGGCCTGCGCAGATTAGTTTATATGCGAACTATTGGCCATTTCCTTCATTTGTTTCATGGATGTGGGCGATTTTGAGGAGCTTCAAGAGGGGTTTTCCATCAAGCATCACTAGGTAAGTAATTTCTTCATGTTTTTAAAGTTAAATACAAGTATATGCATGGAATTAGACATGGAAATTGGTAGGAAATTGGGAAAATCTTAAAGAAACCTAGAAAATGGTAAATTGGATTTTTATCCACGAATTTGAGCATGGAATTTAGAGTAAATTGTATATTTGAACTAGTAAAGCTATGGGTAGAATGTATCTTCGAGAAATTTCGAATCCGGGCACGTGGGTCCAAGGGAATTTTGGTCATTTCACTGAGCGGAGTTGGGAAATTATATAATTTGGAATTGTTGCAAATATTAGAGTACATTTTCATCAGTTTGCCATTATTTGGATAGTTTTGGGGCATTGTGCATCCGTTGGAGTCGTCGGAAGGGCTTGGAAGCCGGTTATGGAATTTCGGAGCGAGGTAAGTCTCCTTTCTAACTTTGTAAGGGGGAATTGTCCCCCTAGGTGAACTAAGTTAGTATGTGCTATTATCTTCGGGGGCTACGTACGCACGAGGTGACGAGAATACGTGCGTAGCTACTATTATGCCATGTTCGGGTAGTCTAGGACCCACTAGCATGTCTTATGTGTTGTACCCGCGATTCTGCCTGTATTATTTGACTGCTAATATAATCGAAATCGTAATTTAATATCTAAAAAAGACTTGAGTTCATTTTCTTAATCAGCTGGAAAGAGAATTGTTTTCCTCCGTGGATAATTGCATACCTGATAAGGTGATATTATTGAATATTATTAAACTTGGCAAATAAATTCCGAGAAAGGATTTAAATACTATTTTGTGGTTTTAAAAGAGAAGTCATTTACTTGAGTATTTTGTTTCCCGACGTATTCGGGGTGGACTGTTAATTGTGCCTGACTACATGTGACCGCTTCGCAATTTTACATTCCGCGAGCAGAGTGTTATTCCCCCCCCCCCCCCCCCCCCCCNAGCGGGTCGTACGCCACAGAGGATTGAAAGATGCACTTATGGTTCGGTCCGTTCGACCCTCGGCAGTGCATAGACATGACTATTATATTGAGAGGTGCACTTATGGTACGGGTTGTTCGATCCTCGACAGTGCACAGTGATGATTATTATGACGGCTCAGGCCGGTTGTCCTTATCCCGTATGCACATGCTAAATTGTTAAATGTTTTTCATGGATTTTTAAAAGTGATAAGATATTTGGGGGAAAATAAAGAGAAAATTGTTTATTTAAGATATTTGGGGGGAAATGAGGAAGTGGTGACTGTTACATGTCGCGAAGCGCTTGCTATGAATCAGGAAATTTGAGGAATTGGAATGGTGCTACGGATGTAATTTGAGATGTTTCCATGTGTTATTGGTTGGGGCTGTTGTTATGGCCCTGCAAAAGAATAATATGTTATTTTGGCTCAGTAGTTGTGTTTCTGGGAGCCTTAAGGATATGCTCAGGTAGTGATGATGCTTGCGATTGGTTATCGCGTGATGTCGATATGATGATAGAATGCTTGCCCGTATGTTGGGGGTGATGAATGGTTTGAAGGGAGGTCTTCTCAGAATGCGATTTTGAGGTTTCAGTATTTTAGTTCCGGCAAAGGATAGGCATTTGGATTATGAATGGTCCGGTTGGGGTTGATAAAGTAATAAGACTTGGTGTCTTCAAGTGAGGTGGGATATGCACCTGTGATGTGAAGTTGTCGTCATTGATCAAATGGAATGTGTTAAGTCTGTTGATGCTATGGTTTCTTCGGTTGCGTGGGGTCAGAGTATTGAGAAAAAGTATTGAAGAATGCGGTTGGCAGAGAATGATCCTGAAGTGAGACTAGGCGGTGGTTACGTTTCTAGGAGGCCAGGTGTAAGAAGAGGGAGTCGAGCAGTCGCAAAGTGGGGGAGCGGCAGCATAGCTTGGAATTTAAAGATATTTTTGCGCATCTAATGGATGTCCATGAGGAGCGGACGGACTAGTGATGTTTTTAAACGAAGCAGGGTGTAGGATGGGGTATTAATGTCGTAGAGAGCATGCATTTCAGCGTCGTTGGAAGGTGTCCGCGGGTGATTTCCACAGGTGAGTTATCTCCTGTGAATAGGTTAGCGGTGGCTTGGTTGGCAGGTCTCTGTGAGGGGTTCTAATGGCTATTCGGTAGGAGGCAGAATGTGTGAATGATGCTAGAGAATTTGAGCATTTAAGGAGTGCTAGCGAGAGAATTTGGAGGAATTGGAGGGATTGGTTGAGCAAGATCATGTTATCAAAGGAGAAAAGATCTTGGCAGGGTCTAGAGTGGTGCAAGGAGTAGCTTCAGGCTAAGTGGGGGAGTCCCACCATCTGCAGTTGGGCTGTAGGATTGTGTTATCATAGGGTTGCGGATTGTCAGCGTGTTGGCAAGTTATTACAGTTAAGGGAAAGGAGTAAAATGGTGATTGTGCATGGGATTTGATGAATGTGTGTAAAAGTTGGACCTGTCGGGCCAAGGTTAGGCTTTGGGAAATTCAAAATTTTGCTTAAGGCATAGGTGAGTTGTCAGGGTAGTGACTCAGTCACGTGCTTCAAGGAAAAGGGTGTTCATGTGCTAGAAGATCCTTGGAGTTGGTTGTATTCGGGGCCAATCAGAGAGGGTGACTCTCAATAGCGGTCCTAGTTAGTTCAAAAGTTAAGAATGTGGCGTTTAAGGGTTCCAAGCAGTAGTATGATCGAGAATCGAGCTTTTGCAGAGTAATTTATGAGAATGAGGAAGATGGTTGGAATATTCTATGATATGTTTCAGCATGCAAGATAGTATTGGAGGAGTGAAAGAAATAAACTCTGGGTTGTAGAAAGACTGTCAGGAGGGTATGAGACAGTTGCGGGATTTAGGCAGCATACTCTCGTGAATCAAGGTCACTCGGGATGAGTGAGGGTTGGGGTTGGTATGAGTTGAAGGAAGTTTCTATTATCCCTGAAGCAATTGAAGATGATTAAAAGAAGATAGATTGATTAGCCATGGTTGAAATGGCACATTTGCGGCAGTGGTCAGTTCCTTTGATGTGATTATGTTATGCATGTAGTTTGTGCCGGTGTGTGCGGAGCTTGTCGGCCGTCTTAATGGATTTCATGTGGGAGCATTTGAGTGCTATGGCCCGTCAGGTGTAGGAGGATCCCGGAAGGGTTATAGTGGTATAGACTACTACTTAAGGATTTACGGGTTGGGTGATTGTGGGAATTCACTCGTGTGTTGAGATGGTACTCCTGAATTGAGTTAAGTAAAAGGTTTCTATATGATGAGGTGTTCATCCTATCGGTGGTTCAGAAGTTATGATGGAATTCTTGCGCTACCTCACATTGGCATGTAGGTGTGGTAAGTAGTATGTAACTGGGAGCGAGAATCGAGATTGCAATTCGGTGTTGACGAGGATGTCATAAGCTCGGATGAGCGAGAAAAAGTGATTTGAAAGTTCAGAGTAAGCTAGTGTTATCTTCAGTGTCACCTGAGATCGATATTCAGTGAAGGGGGGCTTTGTACCCTGGTCATGGGTTCTTGATGTGTTGTGGAATATTAGCGTGGTCGGTGATGCGGATGTGCATATTTGTTACTTGGTGTGGAAAGTCGTGGGAGCGTAACCACGAGAATATTGTACAAGTGTGACATGTAGTCACTTAATGGATTGAAGATTTGGACCGAGTATAAAGAAGTGCAATATTTCTTATTTGAGAATTTATGCCTGGAAGGCGTTCAGTTCATTTGGTTGTGGAAGGATTTATATATAATTATGGGCTCCGTATGAGCCAGGCATGCTCATTTCAGTAGAGCGCTTTTTCATGGGAAGGTATTAGAACAGCGGATGTTGTTCCGTCTTCGACAAATTCATGCGATATTATGATTGTGCCGTGTGAGTTGTGAAATGGCTTGATAATTTCTTATGTGTTGAGATTTTCGCGTAGTGATGATGTTATGTGAGCAGGACAACTCTTGAGATCCATAGTGTGTATATATATATATATATCGCACCTCAGTTGTGCTTTAGTTTTGTAAGCATATGGCTTTATCAGTCTCCCCAGGATGGTATTATGCACTTAGCGTGCTTATGATCGATATTCAGTAATTTGTAATAGTGAGCAATTTAGCTCCGTGTATATTTCCTTATATGAGTTTTATGATGGGATCGGGTGGCACGCCTCCACGGATATGTTATTGGGATCGGGTTGCATGCCGCAACAGTGTGAGGATGAGTAGGTTCCTATTTTTATTTTCTTATGTTCTACTTTCTATTTTCTGAGAAAAGTTCATATTAGTTGCGTGAGTTGAATAGTCCCTTCCTGACTCGTTTCTTATTATCATGTTCGAGTTATTGCCTATTGGCGCGATGTGGTATCATGTGAGGTTGTGGGTCATGTTTGGGGTGATTTTTTGTCTGGGCAGTTCATACTGGATGAGACGAGATTATCGGATGAGGGATCAGTGCGATAAGGTTATGTGAAGTGCATATTAAATAAATACCATTATTCAGGTTCATAATGGGGCGATGATTCTAGTCAAGATGAGATATTCAATGATTTGTTAACTCTGCAGTTGGGCATGAATTTCTACACATCTCCTCCGTTGTGGTGGTATCGTCAGCATTATAGCAGGATGTATGTATATTTGTTATGAGGTGCATCGGGAGCACCAAATTCGTGAAATTTTGGCTATTTAGGTTCAGGGAGTCTTGTTGTGGTCAGATGATGAGTTATGCCGTGCATGGTGCTAGTTCATCAAAGGCATGTAATTATGTCCTGGTATGTAGTGTGGTAGTTGATACGGTGTTTATATATTGGAACTAGGCCTGGCAGAGAAATTTCAAGTGTTGGAACTGGATTCTGAGCTTATTATATGGATAAAAGAAGAAATTTTCAGATTTGATCAAGATAATGTACTCAACTGGGTTGTGGTAGCACGGGCAGGTGCTCGGGGTGTTAAACAGTGATTTCAGGTAACTTCAGAGCAGTTCTTAGCACGTTCGAGGATGAACGTCTATTTAAGTGGGGGAGAATGTAACAACCCGACCGGTCATTTTGAGCTCTAGCGCATCGTTCAACGGTTTGAGGTCGTGAGCAGCTTCGTTTCAGGTATTATGACTTGTAGGTGTGGTCGGAATTGAATTTCGGGAAGTTTAGAGTTAAATTGGAAATAAAATTCTCATTTCAGAAGCCTTAAGTTGGAGAAATGGACTAAGATTTTAATGTTGAGTAAATGACCCCAGAATCAGGATTTGAAGGTTCTGATAAGTTCGTATGATGATTTCGGACTTGGGCGTTTGTCCAGATCGGGTTTTGGATAAATTGGGAGCGTTTCAGCGTATATTGTGGAAGTCAGCATTTTAGAAGAATCTCCTAAATTTGGGCTGTAAGGAATTTCAGAGTTATTGATGTCTGTTTGGGATTCCGAGCTTGGTAATAGCTTCGTATGTTGATTCTGGAGTTGGGAGCGCGATCGGAAGTGAATTCAGATGTCCATTGGTTATCTTGAAGTCATTTGGCTAAAGATAGAAATTTGAAGGTTTTTGAGAAATCCGACCGGAAGAGGAAATTTTGATATCGGGGTCGGAATGCGATTTCGAAAGTTGGAGCAGGTCCGTAATGCCGAATATGACTTGTGTGCAAAATTTGGAGTCAATCGGACGTGATTTGACAGGGTTCGTCATTGGATGTAGAAGTTGGGAATTTCTAAGTTCATAAAGTTGGGATTTGGGTGCGATTCGTGGTTTCGTTGTTGTTTGATGTGATTTGAGGCCTCGATTTAGTCCGTGGGATGTTATGTGACTGAGTCGTGTGATTTGGACGGGATCCCGGGGGCCTCGGGTGTGTTTCGGAGCAATTTCGAACCATTTTTCTCTTCTCTGTTGCTGCTATCTTCTGGTGTATCTGGTGTGCTATGCGATCGCGGTCCCTTGTGTGCGATCGCATAGAAGGAAATTTGAGGGCTGCTGGATTGGCTTGTGCGTTAGCGGAGAAGGGAGTGCGAACGCGGTGGCTTGGGGTGTGATCTCTACGCGAACGCGGGGTAAGGTGTGCGAACGCATAGAGGGAAGTGGAGTTGGGGGCCTAGGGGCCCTTTAGCCTATGCGAACGCGGGGAGGGGACCGCGAACGTAGAGTGTTCGCTCGAGGAAGCTCTGCGAACGCGTTTGTGGGTATGCGAAAGCAAAGAGTAAATTGGGGCCTGGACAGATTAGTTTATATGCGAAATGTTGGCCATTTCCTTCATTTGTTTCATGGATGTGGGCGATTTTGAGGAGCTTCAAGAGGGGTTTTCCATCAAGCATCACTAGGTAAGTAATTTCTTCATATTTTTAAAGTTAAATAAGTAATTTCTTCAAACATCACAAGTATATGCATGGAATTAGACATGGAAATTGGTAGGAAATTGGGAAAATCTTAAAGAAACCTAGAAAATAGTAATTTGGATTTTTAGCCACGAATTTGAGCATGGAATTTGGAGTAAATTGTATATTTGAACAAGTAAAGCTATGGGTAGAATGTATCTTTGAGAAATTTCGGAATCCGGGCACGTGGGCAGAGGGAATTTTGGTCATTTCACTGAGCGGAGTTGGGAAATTATATAATTTAGAATTGTTGCAAATATTAGAGTACATTTTCATTGGTTTGCCGTTATTTGGATAGTTTTGGGGCGTTGTGCGTCCGTTGGAGTCGTCGAATGGGCTTGGAAGCCGGTTATGGAATTTCGGAGCGAGATAAGTCTCCTTTCTAACTTTGTGAGGGGGAATTGTCCTCCAGGTGAACTAAGTTAGTATGTGCTATTATCTTCGGGGGCTACGTACGCACGAGGTGAGGGGAGTCAGTGCGTAGCTACTATTATGCCATGTCCGGGTAGTCTAGGACCCACTAACATGCCTTATGTGTTGTACCCGTGATCCTGTCTGTATTATTTGACTGCTAATATAATCAAAATCGTAATTTAATATCTAAAAAAGACTAGAGTTCATTTTCTTAATCAGGTGAAAAGAGAATTGTTTTCCTCTGTGGATAATTGCAAACCTTATAAGGTGATATTATTGAATATTATTAAACATGGCAAATAAATTTTGAGAAAGGATTTAAATATTGTTATGTTGTTTTAAAAGAGAAATCTGTCATTTACTTGAGTTTGTTTTCCCGACGTATTCGGGGTGGACTGTTGCTTGTGCCTGACTGCATGTGACCGCTTCACAATTTACATTCCGCAAGTGGAGTGTTATTTCCCCCACTCTCATGGGAGCGGGTTGTACGCACGGCAGACTGAAAGATGCACTTATGGTTCGGGTCGTTCGACCCTCGGCAGTGCATAGATATGATTATTTTTTATTAAAAGATGCACTTATGGTTCGGGCCGTTCGACCCTCAGCAAGGCATAGACATGACTATTTTATTGAGAGGTGCACTTATGGTACGGGACGTTCGATCCTCGGCAGTGCACAGTGATAATTATTATGATGGCTTAGGCCAGTTGTCCTTATCCCGTATGCGCATGCTAAATTGTTAAATATTTTTCATGGATTTTTAAAAGTGATAAGATATTTGGGGGGAAATGAGGAAGTGGTGTCTGTTTGTTTACTTCCAGTATTTAGTTGGATTTCAGTGCCTTATATATATTGTTGCTTTACTACCTTTACATGCCTACCGTGTTCATCATATAATGTTAATTAATTTGCTGGCCTTACTGAGTACACGTTGTTTTTGTACTCATGCTACACTTGATGTGCATTTTTATTGCACAGGTACTTTTGATGAGTGGCTAGAATTCATGGTTTTAAGCATTATATACCTTACATTTTATGTGCGTTTGTGATAAAAAAATACACGTCATATGTGCATAATGGAGTCTATTTCATGTGTAGGTGAATTGGAGATGGAAGCCGAGCTAAATGGATGCATAAACGTCAAAAATACGCTCAAGAGTCGAAAAGGAGTGACCCGGGCTATAGCCGGGCGTTTGGGGCTTAAAATCAGGCCTACCCAGGCTATAGTGGGGCGTTAGAGCCCAAACGGTAGGCCTGCCTAGGCTATAGCTGGGCGTTTGGGGATTAACGCCTGGGGTCTCTGAGTCTAGTCCAATCCGAGTTTTGAAGGTTTTAAGTGTTTCCCGGTTTGAATAGAAGTCTCCTACACGTTTAGGGTTTGTCCCAAACATATAAATAGATCCAAAAACACAACTTTGAGGGGAGAACGCCATTTTTGGAGAGAAGATACACACATGATCATTGAGGAAGCAAAGAATTATCCGTTTTCTTCATCTTATTCTAGTATTTTCCATTTATGCAACACTTATGCAATTGTTTGATTCTAGCATGAGTGGCTAAACACCCATTTTTCTGGGGTTGTGGTTTAGCCATGAATATTGTTATTCGACATTAACTTAACCTTGATTATAGTTCACTCAATATATGGTTGTTTCTTCAATTCTGTGTTTAATTGCTTAATTGTTTGGCCAGCAATTTGGTTCTATATATTATCTATGTTATGCTTGGGAAAGCTGTATATAGATTAGAGAAGAATCGAAGAGAGCGCGATCTTAACCCTTCAGGGGAGCGGATTTGTGGTTAGGATAGGAATATACCTAGTCACCGTGCTTAATTAAACATCATAATCTTAGTGCGTTCTAATAGATTTATTTTATAGGAATATAGGCGTTAATCTATTGAGAATAGGTGAGAAGTACTTCGGGAGAAGGATACGAGAGCAATTATCGATTAATAAGCAACCATGAGTGAATTATATGAAAGGGAGAGTTAATTAGAATGCAATACGAGTGGTGAATTGATCACAACCCTGGAATATTTGTCTCTACTGAATACACAACAATATTCTTGTTACTTGATAATTAGTTATTTCATAGAATCGTAGTATAAATTAGTTACATTCCTGGATTTTATTTTGGCTTGATTAATAACAATTATAGTGAATTAGTGAGTAGTTTACACAAGTCCCTGTGGGTTCGACATTTGATTTAACATTATATTACTTGCTACGACCACGTATACTTGCGTGTGCGTTTGGGGCCAACATGTTTTTGGTGCCGTTGTCGGGGACTTGAATATAAACTACTTTCTAGTTTTTTGTTTTAATTGTTTATTTCATTGAGTCTAACATCACGATATTTTTGCTCTAATCTCAGGAACTTCTATTGAATGCGTAGGGTCAGAAGCCAGGACAAACTTGACGTCTTTGACCCCGAACCCGAGAGAACATTTCACAGGAGGTTGCGAGAAGCAAGAGATACAAACAATATTCAGGACTTCATCCGATTTCTTGTGAACATGGCAGAGGAAAAACACATGGTTGTTCAGGAGGTGGCAATGCCCAGTATTGCTAATGTCACCGCCAGCATCGTGAAGCCCAGAATCACTGGACATTTTGAGCTGAAACAGAGCATGATCCAGCTACTTCATGCAAACGGGCAGTTTTTGGGTCTTCCACACGAAGATCCACAACAGCACATTCTGAACTTCTTGGAGATGAGTGATACTTATATCATTAACGGGGTCACGCCAGATTTGAGGCTCACGTTTTTCCCATTCTCTATATTGGGCGAAGCAAAGCGATGGTTGAAGGCAAAACCAGCTAATTCCATTATAACATGAAACGATTTGGCGAGAAAATTTCTGGCAAGGTTCTTCCCTTCAGGAAAGATTGAAAAGATCTGGAGTGAGATAGTATCCTTTAGACAGAAAACATGTGAATCTTTATATTCAGCATGGGAAAGGTTCAAGGGGCTACTCAGAGACTGCCTTCATCACAATCAGACAAACGAGGTGTTAGTTCACACTTTCATTGAGGAACTCCATCCACAAATCAAAATTGTGTTAGATGCAGCAGCCGGAGGTCAGGTGTTGGAGAAGAATTATGATGAAATATTTGCATTACTGAATAAATTCTCCAAAAGCAATCCAGACTGGCAAGGTGAGATGGGGAGAAATGTGGTTCAAAAGTCACCAGGGGTTCTTGAACTAGATGTG
>MDKI01253502.1:0-14199 GCA_005239505.1 Nicotiana paniculata
ATAATGAAAAGAAACAAAAAATGTTGGGGTAGGGGTTTGAACCTTGTACCTCAAGGACAAAACTCACTTCACATCTACTTTTCAACCAGTGGGTCAGGCAACCCTTTAGTACTTTTAATGTATAACGCCATATATAGTGGCGTTATACCTGCTGTCAGAAAAAAAGTATATAACGCCATATACTATGGCGTTATACATAGATCCGTTCTTAATTTTTTTTTGGACCTATTTTCGTTCTACTTGTGCAAAAAGAACCTACTTGGGTTCCGCACTCTTGTCTTAAAGGCTAGACTTGCTTTGTGAAGTTGTGCCAAAAAATTTAAAAACTTAAACAAGCTTTATTAGTATTATATAATAAATTATACATCACATAGTAGTGTGCAGATAAATAAACCGAATTTAAAATTTATCCAAATATTTATTTTTTATTTTTTTGGTAACTAAACTTTTGTATTAATCACCTTTGAAAACTATACAAAATCATAGCTAATCAACACAATTAGCTATCTAAATTTTACCTTATCCTTAACTCTCTACTGTGTACAAGTAGTTCTCAACTGAAAAATGAAAGCTAGAAACCTAAAACACAAAATTGTGTAACAAATCCTTAACTCCAGGGACTGCTCTTACATAGCAGATATAGGCTATTTCACGTGCACTTATTTCCTAGCTTCTATAGTTTTTTTCAAATACTTTATGATTCTTTTCCATCCATATAGTATATATATACTCAGCGTACACCATTTTGAAGTTATTTTACAAGTGTTTTTTTTTCTCATTAAAAAGAGAAATAATATATGAATCCATTTTTAGTCTGCTGATATTTTTATAAATCTATTGAAGCTTTTCAAGACGGCACGAAGTACGGGTAAATTCACTAGTTGTATTAGTAAAAATAAACCCTCCCTGGACTTTTACTTGTGCATCAAACTTACCCAACAAGGTGCATGAATTAAATATAGTTAGATTTAAACTTACTGGGTAAGTACTTAACAATACAAAGTTATTTTATGAATTTGTTCTATAGGTTATGGTGTTAGCATTCATTTTTAAATATTTCCTTCCTTGAACATGAAAAGTGGTCAACGTTTCTGTAAATCAATAGTGACACATGTTATACGTTTATAAATTTAGTAACTTTTTTCAAATTTTCTATATGGATCTTAATTGTGAAAATTAGTACGACAATTCTCATGCTCTGTATTAGAGTGTATATAGGTGGGGTTGGTTCGGTTTTTATTAATATCAAACCATATCAACTATATCGATTTGGATTGATTTGGTTTTGTCAGATGTTTCGGGTTTTTTGTTATATGAATATTATTTTAATATTCTTTTTGTTAAATTTTTTATAAGTGAATATATGATCTATTAAAATATTCATATCGAAGAATTTTTTGAGAAACACATTATAGTTATTTTATAATCGTATGACAATAATTTTACGTTGATGTAAACTTTCAAGATTAATCGAATTAAATAATTAAACATAAAAATAAATATGAACTTATGTAATGATATGTTCTATTTAATTTTTAAATTATCGAAATACCATTTCAAATTCGAAAAGATATAAGAATTTAACAGACCTTGACATATAAATATAGAAGAACAAAATGATTGACACATTTCACTTGATAAGAAAGTGGTCATACAACCCATTATTTAAAGTTAATAAATATGGAGCACTTCATATTTAACTAAATATTACATTCTATAAGGAAATCGCAAATATTTGTAAACAAAATTTAAAAAAAAATGCTTTAAAAAATCTTAAAAATATATATAATTATATATGGGTTTAGTTCGAGTTTTTTTTCTTCTTAATATCAAACCAAATCAAATCAAAATTTTATCAAATTTTTTAATTAGTTTGTTTTAACTTTACAATTTGATACAATTTGTTCGATTTAATTTGTACACCCTACTCTATATATTATCGTAAGCCTAGTGAAAGGGAATGCAGCCCCTAGCTAGTGCCGCCCCCTAGTGAGTGGGGACTAGGGAGGCATTCAAGATTCAGACGTGTCGTAATTGTTACTTTTTCCGCCACGCGATTTATCATCTCTTGTTCACATAAATCAGACATTATATATACAAAAAACATAATAAAGATAGTTTGATAATAAAAAAAGATTTCCTGCTTCTTGAAAGAATAAAAAATGTGTAACAAAAGTTTATTCAACTTCAAATTAAACACATGTTTTAGATTAAACCAAACATTCACCAAAAAAATGTACTAGATAAGTAAGAACATTTTCATTCCTACGTTACGATCCTTGTATTAGTTTATCCACAAATCAAATGACCCCTTATAGTTCTAAAACATATTTACGTGTAAAACTGGGGTAGAGTTTTTCCCGATTTCCCCATGAGAGAAAGAAGGGGAAGCACAGCTCAACGTGATTAAAATCAAGGCCAAAAACCCCTTGTATCGAGACCCAGAAAAGATGAACGATCTATCTGAGATCGGACACAGCAAAGCGACGTATCCCTGACCAAATATGGCTTATGAACCTCGGGAGACACGGTGAATGGTTATGCATGATAGATAGAGGACCGTAATTCTCGCCCTTAGCCGGATTTTACGGGGCGAATCCCGTTCGGTATCAATTATAGATCAACAATTATCGGAAAAACAAGATTTTTACCTTTTTTAAACTTGTATTAGGACTGATATTCTACTACTATATAAGGAAGAAGTTTTTTTTAGTCAAAAATAGGGGTAACACGCAATTCAAAGCAATAAAAATTTATTTTTGTCTTCTAACTACTGTTCAAGGCATTACTCACTTGTCCTTTTCTGCACGCGCGATTGCCGACTGAGCTTGTACTGAGGGTCTGATCGAGGACGAGCTCCACTGTTCAATCTAAGATCAGGTTTGGTCATTGACATTGCATTTGGTTCGATCGCGTATTTTGTCTTTAATTCGTCTATCTGTTATTGTTAATTATTCGTATTGAATTAAACCATATATTCTTTAAATAATATACAAAATTTAATTATTACTCATTCTTGATAAACACATATCTTTACCAAGATTTATATGACCAGCAATTTGATGAGTTTCCCCACAGTCGAAATAGACAACATTAAAATCCAAAGTCAGAAATCTGCAAATTGGGTTGGCAAACAAAGACGCAACGCCATTCCCTCAGGGATTGAAGTCAAGGCTTCAATAGTCAATACCATTAGGTACCGCATTCATTCCAAGATTCCAAACCATAGCAACTAAAATATTTTATCAAATGGACAAATAGAAAGGCAATAAATGTTATCCAACATCAATATTTAAGTTCTTCTTATTTTTATGTACATTCTACAATTTGAGTCCAAATAGTGGATACAGGAAAAAAAAACTTTTATGTTTACTTCAAATAAATGAATACATAACACATGTTATCAGTGGCGAAATTATGTTCGCCCTAGGGTAGTCAACTGATTAATTATATATAAAGCAAATTATTACTTGTTATTGATTAAAAATAGACTTGGAACACTTTTGAATAACTCATTGACAAAAGGTGTTCAAAATTTAAACACTTTTATTGAATTTCCTGGCTTCACCGCGACATGTTATCTACTTATGCTTTTACCACTCGACAACGGTCAATAAATGTATAAATTCGTACTATTTGATGTAAATATAAGAAGTAAGCAAAATTTTCTCTGTGTGGAACTTTTGTTCATCAATACACTAGTTGATATCAAGGCTTGTATTTGTCACCATCTCATAAATTCTACTCCCTCCGTTTCAATTTAGGTGTTTGTTTGACTGCGCACGGACTTTAAAAAAAGATGAAGATTTTTGATATTTATGGTCCTAAACAAGTTAAAAAGGGATCCAGAGTAATTATATGGTTATAAAAGATTTTCATTAAGGATATAATTGGAAGTTTAAGCTAAATTATTTTTTAAATTTAAAAAAAAAGTCATTCTTTTTTAAACGAATCAAAAAAGAAATAAGTTCACGTAAACTGGAACGAAGGAAATAACAAGGATGTGGGCCAAATTCTTAAAAGATAGATGCTAGATTTTAGCTCTAAGTGACTTAAGAGGTCCACTTCATGTGGGTTGGTTCAAGATGGGAATCATCATAAATCCACATAGTGGTCCTTTGGTCCATCTCTTTTGCAACCATGGGTTGCGGGCCTTTGTCGCTAATCTCACAAACTCTAATGGATTAGTTACCTCCTATAGTAAAAGTATTAACCTTATTTATTTTATATAAGTATCCTTTTAAAAAATTATATTCTATAATTATCTTTTGATTTTGTATAACCAAATATTTATTTATAGTTACCTCTTATTCTTAAGCCATAAAATAAGCTTTGTGTTATTTTTCTCTCTCCCTTTAATCTAATAACCACTAAACCTAGAGGCTTAGTATTATTGGAAAGCGAAACTAGTTCCAAACCATCAGACTTCTTTTTCGTTTGTGTTTATTGGAAAGCTTTGTATTGTATTTCTCTCCAATACAGTAGCAGACAGCGGAAGAATCGACGGTTTCTCTCCAAACCTGGGCAGCACCAGCCGTGGTCTGGCAGCGGCAAAATCAACGACGTTTCGATCGAGTTAGTCCAACCTGAAATCCTCTCTTACAAAGCTTCCGAACCAATTCTCTTCTTAGGCCGCCACAGATTCGTCGGAGTGGACAAAGACGACGGAGTTGGGGGCTGAGCAACTTGAATTTTCTGTTAATATTTTTCAATGTATCTCGCTGTATTTTCATGTATTCATTGTCTTTTTTTTCATTGTATTTCAATGTATCTCGCTGTATTCTATGTATTTAATTGTATTCATTGTCTTTTTTTCCATTGTATTTCAATGTATCCCGTTGTATTTTATGTATTTCATTGTATTCAATGTCTCGCTATATTCCATGAATGTATTCATATGTTTTTTTTAATAATATAATTTATGTATTCAGATGTATTATATAATTTCTCTGAAGATTGCTATATTTTTAGGATGTTTTCCTGTTTGAGAATCTTTTTTATAACTGGAAATACAAAATTTGTGTGTTATAATTGAGTTTGTTGAATTATATTAGGAGTCTATTATGTTAATTGATTCACCCACCGTTTAAAAATAGTGTAATCCCCTGTTCCACGCCGTAAATACAATCGAATACAATAATCTGTCCAGTTGTAATCCCATGTTTCACGCCATGAATACAGTCGAATACAAAATCTGTTTAGTTGTAATTTCCTGTTTCACGCCTAGAAATACTACTGTATTCATGAGTACAGTAGCTTAAATACATCGAATACACTCTAAAAAATTTTAAAACATAGTTATAGAAAGTAATACAGTAAATGATAACTAGAACTAGCTAATAACCACTAAACTTAGTTTAGTAATGTTATACTAAGCTGTTAATCATTACACCAATTCTAACAGGCACATTGATTTGACAAAGTTTTCTTATGCGTCAATTTGGATTATATATGTAGTTTACGTTCAACAACAATAAACAGTGCGATCTTACAAGTAGAGCCTAGGAAAGGTATGATGTACACAACCTTACCTTTATATTCAGGGACAGAGCTAGTGTTATGGCTACGATTTGACGAACCCAGCAACTTTGGTTCAAGCTCTACATTTGTCTTGGATAATTTATTGATTATTCACAATTTAATAATTTAAAACCCAGTAATTTAAAATGCTTAAAGTTCCGAACTCATAAGCTTGAAATCGTAGCTCTGCCGCTGCCTATATTTTGTGCGAGGTAGAAAAACTGTTTTCGATAGACCCTCGGCTAAATAAAAAAATTAAATGTGCTGACCTGAACTACGCCAAAAATGATCAACCGATAAATATATACCCAACCCTTTATTTGTTTCATAAGGATCCAAGCTTTCTAGGCCCCGGGCTCTCTTAGGCATTTTAGCTATATACTTTTATTCCTCATCTAGTAGCTAGAACCCGATTATTGCGATTGCTCAGAATAGTCTTTTTTAGCTTCTACGGTTTATTTCTTAGTTCAAGATCCTTCTTACTAACTGAAATCAAATTGGAATGATGAGCGTGAAGTGTTTGTGAGTGACTTTTTAAGTCCGCCATCAAATCCAAGGGCTCAACCCTGGACAGGCGGGTGCGAGTTGTATACATTATATTTTTATGGGCTAAATTTAACATGGTATTACCAATGCCTTTACTCTTTCTATAATTTTTTGTATCGTTTGGACCATGCTATTCTGCGATATGCTGACAGAGCCAGAATTTTCGTTGAGAGGTGTTAATATATAAACGAAAACATATCAAAAAATTAAGGGGAGTCAATACATAATATATATATATATATATATATATATATATATATATATATATATATATATATATATACACATATAATTTATTCTTTTACTTAGCTATATAATATATTTTTTCTGCGAAGGGGTATCATTTGACACCTCTTCCTATAAGGTGGCTCTGCCACTGGCGACATGTACAATCACTGCGAGATGGGGGTGGAAGAAGATTCAATTTAATTTAATTGTAGCAACTAGCAAACGAAACACACTAAAAGGGGAGGCAAAAAAGATAAGATAGAATATCGAGTTAAGGGAAAAGTCGAGATCCTGTCTAGTCCTAGACATTGCAACAAGTCTAGAATTCTTCAATACTAATAAACTTGGGATCTCCATTGTATTTCACCCCTCTCCATCCCATCATCCAGCAAATCAACATTGAATATATAATCCAAAAAGAACAAAAAGATTTAGTAAGATGGATAAGCAAAAATAATTCTAGGATAAAAAGTTTAATACCATCTTATCCCTTGTTTGATTACTCTAAGTTATTCGAAGATTAACAATAACACTATGATAACTTATACCTGTCAGAAGGTGGAATAGCAATCTTAGGATAAAGCAGTACAATTGACAATAACAGGATTAACACAACATACCAAACAATCAATAAATAATTAATCTTAGCATAACTTATGTTCCAACCAAACGACTCTATAAAGTATTAAATCCCACACATCAATAATAACAACAACAAATATCCGGTATTATTCCACACCATAATATTTGAGAAGAATATTGTATACACAGACCTTACCCTACCTTATGCGAATAGAAAAGCTGTTTCCAATAGACCCTCGACGCAGATATCTTTTAATATGCATTATATTGCATTACCTATAGAAAACGAGTATTATGGATGGAGGACACTACTCATGCACAGCACTTCACCACCACATTTCCCAGAGGTAAATTATGTACTACTAGACTCCAATCAGCGACAACACTTCCAAAAGAATGTCAAAAAGAAAAAGTTAAGTACTTAGCAAATAGTTAAATACGTTTTCATAATTAAATACTAATAATAACTCTAATGTATTAGTACTATTTTTGTGGACACGAGCATTCACTGGAAATTGGAACCTGGTGTGTAAATTGCAAGATCAGGCCAACCATTGCTACCACCATTCCAACAATTATTAGGATCTCCACCATTTTGAACTCCCAAATATGTATCACTCCCATTTTGACGGGTAACATCTGAGCCTGAGCCCGAACCCGAATTTGAATTTTGGTTCCTCGCAAATTCACCCAACTGCAAATTAGACCCATTATTATTTGGATTCAAAGCTTCTAGCAAATTCCCAAATTGCGGCCCGTTTGACTCCAACAGCGAACTGAATTGCGCATTAGTCATATCAATCAATTTACTACTGTTCTGATCAAAAGCTGGAATTGCAGGTATACCAAATGGCTCTGGTTTTGGATTTGCTATAGGATCAGGTTTTGAAGATGAAACTGAAGACGACGTCGTTGAGGAGGAATTTTTCTTACTTGAAGTTGAAGAACGTTTTGTGTTCTTACGAGAACCACCACCAACTGGAATATTCCTAAGAGTACCACCTTTGGTCCAATACCTTCGACAGCTCTTACAAAAGTGACGTGGCTGAGAAAGATTATAATTGTTGTAATAACAGAATTTTGTGTTTGGTGAATCACATCTTGGACATTTCAAATGTTCTTGCTCTGGAAATTGTGGCTTTATTTGTGTATAAATTGATGGATCTTGCATATTTTTCTCTTTAGCCTATAAAAATTCAGTCTTTTTGAGATAAACCAAGTGAATTCTGAGCTTAAGAATGATAAGTAAATAATAGTAATTCTTCAAACCAAAATTTGTAATGGATTTGTTTGTTACTATGAAAGAAGAAATGCTGGCTTTTTGGGGTGTGAGAAGTGGCGAAAAAGCACTAAAAATAAGACCAAAAAAAAAAAGACAAGATATTTTTCACTTGTAAAATCTCCAGAAGAAAAACAACAAAAGGTAAGAGGAAAAAGCAAGAACTTGTAAGAGCAGATGGCTATTTTAATTTCTTGAAAATATGAAAAATATATTATACAAACTGATTTCTAATTTCTCAAGAGCTTTACCTCCTCCAAATTAGAGACTCCGTAGACAAATTCTGAGTTGAAATCTTTCAGGAAATGAAGAAAACAAATATACTTAGATTTGAAGTTTGATTGAATGAGATGAAGAATTCGGCGTTAGAAAGAGTTAAGAAGAGAGAAGTAGAGTTTCCTTTCTCTTTCTTATATACTCTTTTTAGGCTTATAGAATTGGAATTTTTAGGAGTCTATAATGTTTAGTGAAGTCTCACTCAAGCTGATATTTGGAGATAGGCTAAATACTAAAGAGGAGTCGAGTTAAAAAGACACACTGCCATTTGTTTTTTTAAAAATAATTAAAAGTTGGTAGGCAGAAAAATAAAGAACAATCCAGAGATGATTAAATATATTTATTCCCTGCTGTCTTGATTTTTTGACCCTTTTTTTTGTCTAAAATAAATGATTTTTCTAGATTTCAATAATGAATTAATTATTTTTTTCCGACATTGCCCTTGGAGTAAATAATGTTGGAGTATGTGTAAGTAGTGTTTACGTGAAGAGATAGTACATGTTAATATGGTCAATTTCATTACTAATTAATGATAAAAGGTAAATTTCTTAATATGAACAAAAAATTTACTTATTTTGAACCGGAGGAAGTATATAACATTCTTTTAAGCCTTGGCTAGCTCTAGGTAGGAAAGAATAAGCCAAAAGCTAATATTGTATTGTTAAATCGTCAACATAATTAGTGTTAGTAAATTCAAACGAGGAGACTAAACGTCAATTCTTGTCTTTATAGTGTTCACTTAACCTTACACATGTGTTTATTAACCTTTCTTCTGCAAAAAATACTACATCAAACATCCTAAAATCAATTTTTCTCTATACAAATCTTTACAAGAACATAATACTTTATAATTGGTATTTCGACAGTTTTTTGAGAATTTTCACAAGATCTTTACAAAATAAACATTTGATACTCACCTTTTCAAATGTTGTTTTAGCTAGACAAATTTAGTCCAAATTAAAAGTCATCTTAAAAAATCAAGAAAATATTTTTTTCGTAACTTTTATCCTTGTTCCTAGAGATGAGTTATACACTCTTAACAGCCATTACTCAATTTTAAAAGAGATAAAAAGTAATGTAATAAAGTAGTTCCGATGATTAATAACTACTAAATGGATTTTTTAATTAAAACTTTAAATGATATTTAAAAAGAATCTAACATAATTCGTTTGATATTTGTATAAAACTTTGCATTACAACTAGAAATAATACTGGGGTATTTATTTATTCAATCAAATTTTTAAATGGCGACAAAACAAAATTGTTCTTTTGTAGGGAATAAAAATTGGAGGGGCTTCAACCTCAATGGCATCTTTGGGAAAAGAGTTTAGTATTATTAGGCGTTACGGCCCAATCTCTCTATAATAATCCCGATTATTCTGAATATATTTGATTGTTTTATAGAATATATATTATAATATAATATAAAAATTAATTTTAAAAAAATTTAACTTTTATAATAAAGTCTTATTATATAAGGATACTGTTACAAAGAGGTCATAACGATTACCGGATGTCCTAGTCAAAGAAAGATGAGAACATGACTCCTTATCCCTAAAATAATCCGCGTGATGACTTTTTCCTTTACTATCTAGTTTTGATTCTTAACTTATTAGTCCCTGATTTCTGAATCAAATACGGATCGATTTCAAAGCCAAATTCATGATATAAAATTTAATGGATTTAATTTTTAATGTTTTTGCCACTAAATTTATGATGTATTTAAATTGATAGTTTAATTATAATATTTTTTTAAAAAAATTAGTAATTTATATATATATAAAAGTTTTGCGCTAGATATTACGAGATCGCGTATTTTTATGTATATAATTTCTCCGTTCACTTTTACTTGCCCATTATTGATGTTGCATATTTTTTAAGAAATAATAAATAAAGTGCATATTTTACTATAATATTCATATTAATTGGTGTATCGTCTTAATGAATTTGAAAATGATTTAGAAAGAGTAATTAATGTTAAGGTTAAAATAGAAAAAATAAATTATTTTTTTCTTGATATGCGAAAGTGGACAAGTAAACTTAAAATTTATTTTTAAAATAATGGACAAGTAAAAGTGAACGGAGGGAGTATTTATTTGCGACTGCTCGGCATATTAAGAAGTCGAGCGACCAACAAGGATTGCTATGGAGTAGTAATTACTCCTTCATCCTTAACCAGATGTCTCGGGCTCGAGTGTCTGGGTATGAAATCGCCTTTGTTAGGGATCGCTTTACCCACAATGTGGGACTTTCTAGTATGAATTCGAATTTAATCGGATCCCAATATAAATACCGGACATCGAAAGACAAACCAAAAAAAAAAAAAAAGGAAGCCGAGCGAAGCCCACGACAGCAGCAGCCAAAGCCAAAAATAGAAAAGCTTGCGTGCGAACGAAGCAGAAATGAGATTGAGAGAGCATCATTTGGACTCATGAGATTCACGGTAGCCGTTGGATTGGTTGAGTTGGAGCAATCAGGAGCGTCAATTTGTGAGTCACAGAGGTGGAATCGTAGCGTTGGGTGGCCGAAAAACGAGAGCCAATGTTACCGGAGAAACGTGGATAACCCCCCCCCCCCCCCCCCCCCCCCAAACACAATTATTGTGTGAGCACTGTGTTTTAATGGTAGAGATAGTGATAGAAATGTGAAATAATTGGGACGATACTTCTAATGCGGATCATGCCACGAACATAGGTGGATTTAAAAATTTTGTAAAAATTGAACGATCGCCCCATTTAACTTATACCTATTTTTTTAAAATTTTTTAATTTGTACTCATTTTTTAAATAACTGCATCCCCTTTCTCCTCCTCTTTTTCCTCCTTCGTTTTCTTCTTCTTCTTCTTCTTTCTTCTGTTATTATTGGTGCTGCTATGGAACTTCAGTTCATGGGATGATTACCATAAATGTATTTATCAGAGCTGAAGTTCGCCAGTTACAAAAACAAAAACTTCAGCTCTAAAGCTGTAGTTCGCCAGCTACGAAACAAAAATTTCAGCTCTAGAGCTGAAGTTCTCCAGTTACAAAAACAAAAACTTCAACTCTAGAACTGAAGTTCGTCAGTTACAAAACAAGAACTTCAGCTTCGCAAGTTACAAAAACAAAAATTTCAGCAATTAAAACAAAAGCTTTGCGTTAAGACGTGCACAAGTTAAACAAAAACTTCAGCTAATAGAGAACAAAATTTCAGCTATTATGCTTAAGTTCAGCTACTATGCTTAAGTTCATCACACTTGCTACTTCAGGTCCGTCTACTAGAATGCTGAAGTTTTGCGTGATTGCCTTTGCTATTTCAGCCCCGTATGCTGAAGTTATGCGAAAAAGCGAGTACACTTACAATTTTTTTTTGCAAAGTGGACACAAATTAAAATGTGACACAAAAAGAGGGTATAGATGCAAATGCCTCAAAATTTTTATAATATGGGTGCACTATTTAAAAAGCGGAAAAAAATAAAAGTATTAAGTGGAAATTGATCTGTAATCCTCTAGTTAAACAACTTAGCATTCAATCAAGGCTATTATTTAGCCTTTTTACAACAGGATACCAATAGATAATATTTGATTAATTCTAAAAAATATATACATAAAATACTTAATTTGACGAAAAAATTACGGGTTTATGCGCTTCATACACTGGGCTATAGATCGGCCCCTGACCACGAGGTAAAAGTGCAAAAACAACTGCAGTGCGAAAAAGGAACTTCAAGATAGAAGTAAATTCTTTATTCAAGATTTCTTCGACATATTCAATGGAAACCAATGAAAGCAGAAATATGGGTTTTTTTTCACAAGGTGGGTATGTGAGTAGCTAGTATATCGATTATGAATTTTGTCGAATGTATTCGTCTAAAGAATTTTACTGAATTTGAGTAAATTATTAATTTAAAATCTAATAATTTAAAATAACTAAAATTTTGTACACATAAATTTCAAATCATAACTCCACCTACATGTAAGTCTGCCACTTTATTGTCTGTATACTTTCGTTAATTTGTAAAATATAGGGAAAAAATAGGCGAGACGATTTTTTCTATAGGTAATTGGATTTACAATTAAATATCATAATTTCGTGCCTAAAAGACGATGCAAATGTACATTGCTAGTGGCTTGCATAGTTGCATACACTGTCTTCATGATTTCAACGTATAGGTGAACTCTGGTCAATTTAAGATATATCTATACCAGATTAATACACATGTTTCAGAAACGAATTATAGTAGTTTATAAAATTTTGGATAGGTTTCTACTAATATTTGTAGAGGCAACGAAGGAAAAAAAAGGAATTTTCCAGATGAGATGCATGTAGTACCGAAACAATTAAGTGCATAATACGTACTCTCTTTTTTCAAAATTAAAATTTGATTCTGATGATCATCAATATATTTTTTTGAATCTATTTTTCACTTACATTAATTTTTTATTTTTCATCCGATATCCAATACCTGCATTGAAGGTTTAACTAAATCTGGATTTACGCCGGAAAGACCCACGTTAGATTTAACAATTGGCAACAACAAAATCAACAAGGGATATACAAAGCCGACTATATTCATTATTTACTTTTTCTAGTCATATACAAAGATTATATATAATTATACATATGTTATGCATAAGTACACATATACATAAAATGCATATATTATATATTTACTGACTATTTTTATCTTAAGTGGTTAGGCGGTGCGCTACTTGGGTAAATTCTTCAATCAAAAGGCTAAAAGCGGCAAACAGAACAAACAATGCAATTTTCGCTGAGGAGACTGAGCTGGACCCATTAGGTTCCCATTAAGTGTGTTCATAAAAATTTGAAAAATCGACCAAATCGAAAATCGAGTCAAATTGAAAAAGAATGATACTTTTTAAATCTGGTTTGGTTTTGATTTTGAATTTTAAAAACCGGTAAGATTTGGTCTGGTTTTGGTTTTAATCAAATATTAACCGAAAAAATCGAACAAAACCGACTATAGAAATAGTTATTTAAATCATATATATATATATATATATATATATAGTCTTGCTAACATAACCCATTTTCACTTTACCTAAAATGCCCTTACATTCATGTTACTTATTCAATAATTGTGGGGGTACTTTGGTCTTTTTAATTAAAACCCATCTTCCCTCTTCTTTCCCCGTTTTTTCTCCTTTTGTTCTCCTGGTTTGCCATGGATGATTTAATCCTAAACCAAATGACAGAAAATTTTGGAGTTTGAATAGAGATTAAAATTCAACCAACAATTGTAGTAGCTGATTTCAATAGTTGGAGGGTCAAATGGTTGTAGTTTAGGCGTCTAGTAGAATGGATTAAAATAACCCATTTCAATAACTAGTTAGTAAAATTCAATATATACTCATGTACATGTGGATTCGAATATCTCAACTATTAGACTCATTTGATTATTAATCAACGAGAGGAACAAACCAGTCATCAAAAGCTATTTTGGGGTAGTAATTTTCTTTTATATTTTGCCAAAAACTGTAGGTGCATATTTTAAGCGTAATGAGTTTTCTTGCGACGATTGAAGATAAATTTGGTAATTAACAAGCATAAGATATGAACAAATTTATGTCTAGTTAGAGAAGAAGAAGAAGAAGAAGAAGAAACGGACTAGTTTCTTGTCCAATGAAGCAAAGCTAAAGAGAGAGAAAGGAGAATCTGGGAACGGGGGTTTAGATTTTGAAGTGAAAAAGACATAAAAGCCTCAGTCCTAATGAATAAGTAACATGAATGTAAGGGCATTTTAGGTAAAGTGAAAATGGGTACATGGC
>ML341831.1:0-78011 GCA_005239505.1 Nicotiana paniculata
CAGCACCAAGTCACCCAGTAAGCTCATCACAGACACTTGACTCATCTGTTCTCGTATCCCAGTTAGTGGACAATCGAGCATCTCAACCTATGGAAAATAGACGAGGAGGAGGTCGTTTTGGAAGGCCCCAACCCAAGTGCTCTTATTGTCATAAACTTGGACACACTCGTGACGTGTGATATTCTTTACATGGTCGTTCACCCAAAAATGCTTATGTTGCTCAGACCGAGACTACAGGTAACCAGAGACTTTCTTTATCTGAAGGGGAGTATAATGAGTTCCTTCAGTACCGAGCAAGTAAGCAGACATCTCCACAAGTAGCTTCTGTTGCTCAGACTGATACTTCTGTTGCTGGTAATTCTTTTGCTTGTGTTTCCCAGTCTAGTACTCTTGGACAATGAGTTGTGGACTCAGCCGCTTCTGATCATATCTCTCGTAATAAATCACTTTTGTCAAATATTACGTATTCACAGTCTCTTCCCACTGTTACTTTAGCCAATGAGTCTCAAACTAAATCAAAAGGAGTTGGACTAGCGAATCCTCTACCCTCTGTCACTCTAGATTCCGTTCTTTATGTCCCTGGCTGTCCTTTTAATCTTGCATTTGTTAGTCGTTTGACTCGTGCCCTCCATTGTGGTATATATTTTGTTGATGATTCTTTATTATGCAGGACCGCAGTACGGGACAGACGATTGGAACATGACTTGAATCAGAAGGCCTTTACTACCTTAACTCACTCAATTCCTCCAAGGCACGTCTAGTTACAGATCCTCCAGACCTAATTCACAGACGTTTAGGACATCCAAACTTATCCAAGCTTCAGAAGATGGTGCCTAGTTTGTCTAGTCTATCTACATTAGAGTGTGAGTCATGTCAACTTGGGAAACATACTCGAGCCTCCTTTCCTCGTAGTATTGAGAGTCATGCAGAGTCTGTTTTTTCTTTAGTTCATTCTGATATATGGGGTCCGAGTAGAGTCAGTTCAACCTTGGGATTTCGTTATTTTGTTAGTTTCATTGATGATCATTCAAGATGTACTTGGATTTTCTTAATGAAAGATCGTTCTGAGTTGTTTTCTATATTCCAGAATTTTTGTGCTGAAATTAAAAATCAATTTGGTGTTTCTATTCACATTTTTCTCAGTGATAATGCCTTAGAATATTTATCCTCTCAATTTCAGCAGTTTATGACCTCTCAAGGAATAATTCATCAGACCTCTTGTCCTTATACCCCTCAGCAAAATGGGGTTGCAGAGAGAAAGAATAGGCACATCATTGAGACTGCTCGCACACTTCTCATTGAATCTCATGTTCCGCTGCGTTTTTGGGGCGATGCAGTTCTCACAGCTTGTTATTTGGTTGATCGGATGCCTTCATCTCCCATCCAAAATCAGATCCCGCATTCGGTGTTGTTTCCTGAGTTACCCTTATACTCTCTTTCCCCTCGTGTTTTTGGGAGCACTTGTTTCGTACATAACTTAGCCCCAGGGAAAGATAAATTAGCTCCTCGTGCTCTCAAGTGTNACCTTTCTTTACTTCTTCTGACCACCTTGATAGATCTGAGGTCTTACCAATACCGACCTTTGAGGAGGTTAATATAACTCCTCCTTCACCTTCCGCCACAGAAATCTTACCCATTCCAACTATTGGGGAGTCTAGTGTGGCTCCTCCTACATCCCAAGCCACAAGAACACCACTCTTGACTTATTATCGTCGTCGACACCAAGCATCCGACCCTGCTGATTCTCGTCCTGCACCTGATCATGCTCCTGCTGCGGACCTGTCTCTTCCTAGTAAACCGATTGCACTTCAGAAAGGTATACGAACCACTCTTAATCCTAATCCCCATTATGTCGGTTTAAGTTATCATTGTCTATCGTCACCCTATTATGCTTTTATCTCTTCTTTGTCCTCCGTTTCTATCCCTAAGTCTACAGGTGAAGCATTGTCTCATCCAGGATAGAGACAGGCTATCACTGACGAGATGTCTGCTTTACATACGAGTGGTACTTGGGAGCTCGTTCCTCTTCCTTCAGGTAAATCTACTGTTGGTTGTCGCTGGGTATATGCCGTCAAGGTTGGTCCGGATGGTAAGATTGATCGCCTTAAGGCCCGCCTTGTTGCCAAGGGATATTCTCAGATATTCGGGCTCGATTACAGTGATACCTTCTCTCCCGTGGCTAAGGTAGCATCGGTTCGCCTTTTTCTATCCATGGTTGCTGTTCGCCATTGGCCTCTCTATCAGCTGGACATTAAGAATGTTTTTTTGCACGGTGACCTTGAGGATAAAGTTTATATGGAGCAATCACTTGGGTTTGTTGCTCAGGGGGAGTCTCGTGGCCTTGTATGTCGCTTGCGCCGGTCACTTTATGGTCTAAAGCAGTCTCCTCGAGCCTGGTTTGGTAAGTTCAACACAATTATCCAGGAGTTTGGCATGATTCGGAATGAAGCTGATCACTATATGTTTTATCGGCACTCTGCTTCGAGTCTCTGTATTTATCTGGTGGTCTATGTTGATGATATTGTTATTACCGGCAATGATCGGGATGGTATTACTAAATTGAAGCAACATCTCTCTCAACACTTTCAGACTAAGGACCTTGGCAAACTAAAATATTTCTAGGTATTGAGGTCGTTCAGTCTAGCTCAGGTATTGCGATATCACAATGGAAGTATGCCTTAGACATTCTTAAGGAGACAGGAATGATAGGTTGTGGACCGATTGACACTTCGATGGATCCGAATTCTAAACTTATGCCAGGACAGGGGGAGCCGCTTAGCGATCCTGCAAGATATAGGCGACTGGTTGGTAAATTAAATTATCCCACAGTGACCAAACCTGACATTTCCTTTCCTGTGAGTGTTGTAAGTCAGTTTATGGATTCTCCGTGTAATAGCCATTGGGATGCAGTTGTCCGCATTCTTCGGTATATAAAATCGGCTCCNGTGATAGCAACTGGGATGCAGTTGTCCGCATTCTTCGGTATATAAAATCGGCTCCAGGCAAACGGTTATTGTTTGAGGATCGAGGTCATGAGCAGATCGTTGGTTACTCAGATGCTGATTGGGCAGGATCACCTTCTGACAGACGTTCTACGTCTGGATATTGTGTTTTAATAGGAGGCAATTTGGTGTCTTGGAAGAGCAAGAAACAAAACGTAGTTGCTCGATCTAGTGCAGAAGCAGAATATCGAGCAATNATTCTAAGTCTGGATATTGTGTTTTAGTAGGAGGCAATTTGGTGTCTTGGAAGAGCAAGAAATAAAATGTAGTTGCTCGATCTAGTGCAGAAGCAGAATATTGAGCAATGGCTATGGCAACATATGAGCTAATTTGGATCAAACAATTGCTTAAGGAGTTAAAATTTGGAGACATCAGCCAGATGGAATTTGTGTGCGATAATCAAGCTGCGCTTCATATTGCATCAAATCCGGTGTTCCATGAGAGGACTAAACACATTGAGATTGATTGTCACTTCATCAGAGAAAAGATACTCTCAAGAGATATTGCTACAAGATTTGTGAAGTCGAATGATCAGCTTGCTGATATTTTCACCAAGTCCCTCACTGGCCCTCGTATTAGTTATATATGTAACAAGCTCGGTACATTTGATTTATATGCACCAGCTTGAGGGGGAGTGTTAGTTTAGTAGTCAAATAGGAGTAAATAACCTTAACCTTAATCCTATATGTATTAGGAGTAGGACATGTATTATCTATATATAGGGCTCATTGTATCATTGTATTGTTTGAATAATATATTATTTTCTCCCGTGCTTTCTCACAACCACAATAAAACTCTGGCGTTTTTACTTAGCCTCTTCTTTTTGTTTCAGTTCACGTTGCTTCTTGTTTTATTCTGGTTTAGTTAACTTCCCTACCTCATCATGTAGGTGCTTCAACTGCTGAAAGTTTCATTGCTCTCCAAGACACCTTTGACAAATATGGTATTGAATAGCCAGGGGAATTGGGTGAAAGATACATCAAAGTTTGAAGATTCCCTAACTGCCAAGTTAGACAAGAAGGCCGTTTCTCAAAACTCAAATAGTATGAGCCTGAAGCTTATAGTTAGCAAAAGTAAGCAAAAAGTTCTGTATGCGGAAGCTGGGGTCAAGCTTGTAGACTTCCTTTCAGTTTCCTTGTATTCCCTTTAGGGGCTGTGGTAAAGCTTCTAGGTGGAAACTCAAGACTTGGGTGCATCGATAATTTGTACAAGGGCGCTGAGAATTTGAGTTCAGAAAACTATATTAAATCAGAAGAGTGCAAAAATAGGCTACTCTCTCCGAAATTGTTCCCATACTCTGGTTTTGATAGTCATATTCTTCGGGTGGAAGAAGAATACCCAAAATACAGATATGATCGCTTTGGAGGTTTAGAATTAGTAAGGAACACTAAGAAATTCGAGGGATTATCGATGGAATATGAGCAAGAAGCAAGCAATTTGGCTGTCACTTTGGAATCAATAGAGTCTGAGGAAGAAGCTAAAAGTTTGGCCATCATTTTGGACCCGAAATCTCCATCAGGAGAAACTATAAAGGGTGAAGGATACTTGAAAGGACCTGCAACATTTATGATATTGGATAATCTTCTAGTGACTCAGTTTTCCCCTACCTCGATCATAACTCTTCTTAATCAAATGAAGGTGTCAAGCAGTGACTTGGAGGAGCGCACTGTATTCATTGGAGAGTATGAGGTATGCCTTCTACTTGATCCCTTCCATTATCTGTTGCTAGATATTTGGAATTCTTTTTGGGGTTTGCTCGTATTATGGTGGGTGAACATAGTACATTTTGAGATTAACGATGATTTCATGCTTAAATTCTAAATATTTATTTCTGACCTTAGAAATGACGCAAGTGATAAATGGAATCACTCAGTAGTCTTGTTTCCATTTTCGGTTGAGAAAGTAGTTGGCTGAGGGTCCTCTCTGTTAGTGCAACAAAATGGGATCGGAGACTGCACCATAACGAAAGATAGACAATAGGAGTCCTCTCAATAGCCGAGTGCCCATTCCCCTCTATGCGCTTACTGGAGGGGAAAATCTTGATTCTCATAATGTGCCAGGTAATCTGAAGCGGGGTACCCATGGAAGCCACCCTTCATCCACCAACGCAACCCCCAATTGGAAAACAGAAGAAAGAAAGAGAAAGTAGAAAAGAATGGTCTCTGTGGAAAATTGGCATCTTCTAAACTTGTTAAATCAGTCAGCACAGAGTTAAGAGGCTTCTGCATGAAGGAGATGAATTGAACTAACTATAATGTAGAAATTTGAAAACCATAAATTCATTTATACATTATGGAGACTGCCAAAAGATTCAAATGTGCAATGGACCTAACACGCGTGATTTATTTAATAATTTTATCAAATCGTCGTTGATGGTATTAACTTTTGCAGGCCCTGAATTTGCTGAAAGCTTCTTTAATCTCAAAAACAGTTCTAAATGATGTTTTCAACAGAAGGGAACCCTATCCCAAGGTTATGCTTAAAGTGTGAGCTTACAAACACGAACGAGACGCGGGCATCATTGTGTGTGTATTTGCTTAGATTGAGATTTGGTGTAAGAGATGTTATTGCCATATGGACTATTGTGTGATTATATCACATCTACTGTTGATTGTATATGTAATATGTACATACTAGCCACCACATTGCCTGAACCCGAGTAGGCTGTGGATGAAATTGGCTATACCAACAAATCTTGTCTCTTTATGTACTGGCAATGTCAACTAATTATGATTGCTGTTGCATCTTATTTACTATACTTTTTTGGTTCCAAAAGAGATACATATTCTTAGCTAGCATCAATACATAAGGTTGGGCTATTACATTATTGTGGTGATGGCATTGCGCCGTTACATAAAATGGTGTCTTTAAAAGACCACATGTTTCTATAGTAAGTGTTGTGTTTAAGCTTGTTATTGCTTAAAATGAAGTGAAGGGGAAATGGAAGGAAAAATGAAAATTTTGAATTTTCCTTTTTGACAAAGGGACACTGTCCCGTATTGGAGGAGGAAAAGAATTTTGATAGGTATATATACAATTGCTCTTCTTCTACCTCTTATTGAGTTGAGAAATGGCAAGCCTCACGCCGTAATTTGCAATTTTGTTTCAAAAAGACAGAAACATTGAGTTGCCAACAAAGTATAGTCATTTGCCAAGCTTTCATTTTTCCAATTTATGTCCTAATACAAAATCTTAGATCGTCTTTGAGTGGATGATATATGATGTGCGATGCACACATGTAATATTCAATGGGAATATTACGAAAGGAAATTCATAATTATTACTTGCTCATGAAAATTATGGCCGTTGTTGAGGAGATGCAAGTGTGAAAGGAGCAAGCAAATAGGAGATTTCGGTTGAAAAATGACAAATCGATGACAAAATTAGAGCATAACAAAAAGGCCTTTCCTCGTCATTAATATCTTTGCTCACGGCAATTGTGACCTCTCGGGAGAATCGATGACTGCATTAAAGATGTAATGCTAGTACATCTGAGACTTCTTAATTGACTAGTTGTAAATAGCTCCAGGGCTATGGAAAAAAGGATTATATCGGACCTAGACCAAGGTATTGATGGTGATTTTCTAATTTCGCAGAACAAAATGTGAATAAGTCACCTTTAACACCAGCTTTGAATCTAACACTTGCGTTAGTCTGTGTTTCTGGCAACATAAATCCCTCCCTACAACTCATGAATTAAGAATTCTCACAACAATACGGTCTACTCGACACGAGTTACGTGTTAATGGAACTTTAATACTAGTATTATCGACTAATCAAAATGTTTGATTATTAGACCAATGGGACAAGTATATTGGTGTCCAACCAGCTAAATTGACAATCTTAGCTAAAAGACACTCTCGGAGACTAGACTTGTAGACAGACTTCCAGTTGTGGCACACAACTCTTAACCAAAAAACACTCCAAAAACTGATTCGTGTACAATGAATTTGATATCATTAAATAGATCCTCTGAGATCATTGCTTTGCACTATCAATTCTTGTTTTAGCTCAACAAGGAAAAAGAAAAAAAAAAACCAGCCTGTTATATATAGTTATGGGCAATCTTATCTTTGCTCTTGCAGTTTTCATTCTACTACATGACCATACTTCCCTTGCTATTGTTCCCAATATTAGCACTGATGAAGCTGCTCTTGTTGCATTGAAATCTCACATTTCTTTTGGTCCTAATAACATGTTAGCAAGAAACTGGTCTTCTTCAGGCCTAGTTTGTAGCTGGATTGGAATCACTTGCAGCTCCCGCGGCCATCATCGAGTTACTGCTTTAAACATTTCTAGCATGCAACTTCATGGTACCATTCCTCCACACCTCGGAAACCTCTCATTTCTCACTTCCATTGACATCAGCAACAACACTTTTTATGGAGAATTGCCACAAGAATTGGCTCATTTGCAGAGGTTGAAATTGATTGATGTCACAAGCAATGACTTCACCGGAGCCACTCCATCGTTTTTACGTTTGTTACCAAACCTGCGGTTTCTGAACCTTTCCACAAACCAATTTTCAGGGGAAATTCCATCATTCCTTTCCAATCTAACAAAGCTACAAGTGTTGAGGATAAAGGAAAATTTTCTCCAAGGAGAGATCCCTAGAGAACTCGGCGATCTTCGGTACATGGTTTTCTTAGACCTGCAGTCTAATCAGCTTAGTGGCTTCATACCACCATCAATCTTCAACATTAGAACGCTGCGAAAAATTGGTCTTACAGGCAATAACCTTACTGGTATTCTTCCAACAACTATATGTGATCATCTTCCAAACTTGGAAGGGCTTCACCTCTCAAACAACTACATAGGTGGAGCCATTCCACCAAATTTAGGAAAATGCAGAAAGCTTCAAGTATTGTCATTATCCGTCAATGAGTTCATTGGAGTTGTACCAAGAGAGCTAGCCAACTTAACAGCTCTTAGAAAATTATATCTTGGATTTTTGCATTTGGAAGGTAGTAGTATGATATTTTATTTTCTTCCTTTTCTGTCTTCTACCATAACATAATGATACTCAAATATTTTCCCAAATTGACAGGAGAGATACCAGCCGAGCTAGGTAATCTTAAGAAACTACAGGGGCTGAAATTATCCAATAATGAGTTTACTGGTTCTGTCCCCGCAAACATTTTCAACATGTCAGCACTACAGACTCTACAACTTACACAAAACAAGCTTTCAGGTACTCTGCCTTCTGATTTAGGTCGTGGAATCCCCAACATAGAAGAATTTGTCTGTGCAAGTAATAATCTGAGTGGTTTTATCTCTGCTTCAATCTCAAATTCTTCAAGACTCAGAGGTCTTGATCTTGGAGATAACAGTTTCACTGGTCCAATTCCTGAATCACTTGGTAACTTAGAGTACCTTGAGAGGCTTAACTTTGAGGAGAATAATTTTTTTGGTGATTCAGCATTGAGCTTCCTTACATCTTTAACAAAGTGTAGGAAACTAAAATCTCTCTGGTTTGCTGATAATCCATTGAATGGTGTTTTTCCAGCATCTGTTGGAAATTTCTCCAATTCTCTACAAAATTTTGTAGGATGGGGTTGTAAACTGAAGGGCGTCATTCCTGAAGACATTGGTAATCTTACTGGAGTGACAAAGATGAATCTGTGTAACAATGAGTTGACTGGACATATCCCGATTCCTATCCAAGGCATGATGAATCTTCAAGAACTTTACCTACAAAATAACAAGTTAGAAGGAACCATACCAGATGTTATATGCAATTTAAAGAATCTCGGTGCATTAAACTTGTCAGGAAATGAACTTTATGGTTCCGTGCCACCATGCTTAGGAAAAGTCACCACTTTGAGGAAGCTTTATCTAGCTTACAACAGGTTGAATTCAAGTTTACCTGAAAACTTGGGGGCCCTTCATGATCTCATCGAATTCGATATCTCATCAAATCAATTGACTGGGAAAATTCCCGTGGAGATTGGAAATATAAAGGCTCTAGCACTCATTGATCTGTCAAAAAATAAATTTTCTGGTAAGATTCCTAGCACTCTAGGAGGTCTCGAAAATGTGATTAAACTTTCTCTTGCACATAATATATTAGATGGGCCTATTCCGCAATCATTTGGTAAAATGCTGGCCTTAAATTTCTTGGATTTGTGTTATAATAATCTTAATGGTGAAATTCCAAAGTCATTAGAAGCTCTTGTGTATCTCAAATACCTGAACTTCTCATTCAATAAACTAAGTGGAGAGATTCCCACGGGTGGTCCTTTCGCAGATGCTACATATCAATCTTTCTTGTCCAATGATGCACTCTGTGGTGATTCTAAATTTCATGTGTCACCATGCATCATCAAATCTCACAAGAGGAAAAAGTACATCCTTTTTGGGGTGGGTCTGCTATTTCTTGCATTAGTCCTCACATATGTATTTTTAAGATTGCGAAAACCAAATAAGAATGCAGCTCAAGCAGATGTGTCTCTGGTAAAAGGGCATGAAAGAATTTCCTATTATGAACTTGAACAAGCAACACAAGGATTCAATGAAAGCAACTTGCTTGGTAGCGGGAGTTTCAGCACGGTCTACAAAGGGATACTTAAAGATGGTAACCTTTTCGCAGCAAAGGTTTTCAATGTGCAAATGGAGGGTGCATTCAAAAGTTTTGACACAGAATGTGAGATACTTCGAAACCTTCGCCACAGAAATCTGACCAAAGTCATCACCAGCTGCTCCAACCTTGATTTCAAGGCCTTAGTGTTGGAGTGCATGCCCAATGGGACACTTGATAAATGGTTATACTCTCACAACTTGTTCTTGAACTTATTGCAGAGATTAGATATAATGATAGATGTTGCATCTGCAATGGACTATCTCCACAATGGCTATTCAACACGTGTGGTGCATTGCGACTTGAAGCCAAGCAATGTCTTGCTAGATCAAGAAATGGTTGGCCATGTCAGTGATTTTGGCATAGCTAAATTGTTAGGTGATGGGGATACTTTTGTTCAAACGAGGACAATTGCAACCATTGGATATATTGCTCCAGGTATTAAAACTTTCTCATATCCTTAGAATACCCAAAACAATTCTTTCCCTTAGATATAAATTAGTACTCTCAGTTTTAGCCTATGACATGATAACTATGAATTTTTTCTGACAGATTTTTACCATGATTGTAGAGTATGGACAAGATGGAATAGTATCCACGGGCTGTGATGTTTATAGTTTTGGCATCCTGATGATGGAGACATTTACGAGAATGAGACCAAGTGATGAAATATTCACTGGAGACTTGAGCTTACGGCGTTGGGTTAGTGATTCTTTTCCAAGTGGAATTCATAAGGTGGTGGATCCTAATTTGGTACAGTCACGAGATGAACAAACCAACTCAAAGATGCAATGCTTGTTATGTATCATGGAATTAGCTTTGAGCTGTACTGTAGTGACACCAGATGCAAGAATTAGCATGGAAGAAGCTCTTTCAACACTTAAAAGGATTAAGTTCCAAATTCTCAGTGGTTGCCACTAGTTGGAATTGGACCATTGGCTCTCGGATGCTGCTTGATTCCCTATGCTGGTTTGGTTAAGATTTCAATTCTGCTCAAGTACTTTTAACTTTTTCAATTTGTTAAGGATGTATGGCTCCAATTTTTCAGCAACTATTGGGGGCCACTTCAAAACAAAGGACTTTTTGGAATCAGTTCAAACTATTTTTTGCTGCCAAAAAGTATATTGTAATGTAATTTAATAAGACAAGAAGAATTAGGGATTTTATTAGTTCAATCAACAATGCTACAATATGAGTCAACGATTACAACTTTAATAGTATTTTAGAGTAATCCTCCACCTCTAAATCCTAACTAGATGATATAATCTGGGGCGTTCACTAATACACTCTTTTTATTCTCTACTCTAACACATGCGTCTTCGGACGCCCGAGATGAGGCCAAGTGTCTGCTTTAACTTCTTACGTTTACAACCCTAATTGCTCAAATGAGCTTCATTTCTACAATTCCTTGAGACAACCTTAGTATCCTAACAATGATGAAGAATGACCTCGTCCTCAAGGTCGGCTCTGAGCTAACTGAGCTACAAATTCAGGGAACTGACTCATCAAATATCCCCAATTGACACGAGTGCTCAACGCCACATAAGAATGAATAGAAAAGAAATAGAGGCATAAGTCTCGAAGGAATCAAATCGCACGATGAGGTATCAAGAAGGGAAGTGCTCCTAACAAGCCCTTTAGCTTCTGGAAGAGAAGTACACACGTCTCCTTACCGATCCACAAGACTCTATAGGCTTGCTCATGACTCGTGAGACCCAAGTGAACCTAATGCTCTGATACCAAGCTGTCACGATCCAAAATCCACTAAAGGTCGTGATGACGCCTAATACCGCTGTCAGGCAAGCCAACAACGAATGGTTAACTTAATTACCCATTTTAGTATTTTGAAATTGTAATTTTCATCAATTAAATAGTAAGAAATAGAATTTGCAGGATAAAAGACAATATTCTCACAAACTACAATGATGAACAACTCGTAAGCACCCCCAAAACCCGGTGTCATAAGTGCATGAGTATCAACTAGGAAATATGATAACACACAACACCTATCTAGAATACAAATTAGACAGAAAAATATAAATACCTCTGATGGGGACCTGTATGCTGCGGATTCGTATATGGAACGCAACTCACCATAAGTCCCTGTAATAGTCGCACCTCTGCGCCCACAACACCACTAGACATATATGTACCTGCACAAAATGTGCAGCAAGTGTAGTATGAGTACGTAAATCAACGCGTACCCAATAAGTATCTAGTCTAACCTCGAAGAGGTAATGATGAGGAGTCGACTTCGACACTTATTATGGGCTAACAATAAAGTACCGAAATTATAATTAAGCATGAATTATGTAAATACAACTAAAAACGCAAAAACAAAAATAAATGAACAATTCTTTCACTAGTAGTAAATCCCAAATTAATTTCCATTATTTAACGAATTAATCGCTCAAGCCAATGAAACAATATCAATTATAATTAGACTCCAAGAAACTTTATGCACGAATTATGCCGAGGTCATACGACCCGATCCAACATACAAATATATAAATTGTGCACTACCGAGGGTCGAACAATACGAACCACAGATGCATCTATCTGCTACCGAGGCGTTCGTCCCGCTCTACAGGAAGAGAAAATACTTTATAAACAACCGATTCAAGATCTTTAAGAGGATAATATTCAAAGAAACACCAATTTTCATTAACGGTCAAGTAACCCGTACAAAACTCAAGTAAATGAAATTCGGACTTTTACAATTCATTTATCAAGTTCCGATAAGATTCAAGCATTTAAATTAGCAAGTAGGGTGAAAATATCGCAAGAATCACATGATTTGGGTCATAAACTACCCGGACATAAGCATAATTAGTAGCTACGTACGGACTCTCGTGGCCTCGTGCGTACGTAACCTCCACAAATAGAAGCACATATTAAATTAATTTACCTATGAGGTTAATTTTCTCTTACAAGATTAGAAAAGAGGCTTACCTCGTCTTAAAACTCTTTTTCTGGTCACAATTTCGCATTAAAGCCCCAACTTAGTGCCATTCAATCCGAAACTAGTCAAACAACATGAAAATTAATATAAATATACTCCAATGCTTGAAATTTAACAATTTATAAAAAATTCCAACTCTGCTCGAAAAGTGGCAGTGGGGCCCGCATCTCAGAACCCGACGAAACTTACAAAAATCGACAACCCATTCAATTACGAGTTCAACCATACTAATTTTATATAAATCCGACTCCGAATCGGTATTCAAACCTCGGAAATTTGTTTTGTGAAATTATACAAGTTTCTTCCGATTTCTTCTTGAAAAATCAATAATCTAACGCCGAAAATGAAGATTAATCCATGAAATATAATCACAAATGAGTCAAGAATGCTTACCCCAAGTTTTGTGGTGAAATTTCTCTCCAAAATCGCTAAATCCCGAGGTTCCCAACTAAAAATACGAAATAATAGCTCAAAGGTCCGAAATAGAGGACTTATAACACTGCCCCAATTACTTCTTCGCGTTCGCGAGCATCCCATCGCGTTTGCGATGAACAAAATTTTTCAAAAGTCATTTCCAAACTCTTCTCAGACAACCTCTAGTATAATGGAAATAACTTTTTGTACAAAGCTCCAAATGACAAATGGTTTAACTTTATGAAAATTAGACACCAAGATCTGCAACTCTCTTGTTTTTGTCATCTCCCAGTTCCTTTTATATTTCGAGATATAAGCTTCCAAATTCAGCCCTGTGCAACATAATTATTTTCACGATTTTCAAACATCTTCCCGGACAGCCTATAGTGTACCAACCATGACTTTTTGTACACAACTCCAAATGCTAAATGGTTTGATTTTATGAAACTTAGACACACAGTTTCACAACTTCTATTTTTGGATCATCTCCAAATTCCTTATATATTGCGAGGTATAAGCTTTCAAAGTCAGACGCCGGACAACAGAAATTCCTTCTTCGCGAACGCGAGAGTCTCTTCGCGAACGCGTAGAGCAAAGTCCCAGCAGCAAAATCCTTTTTTCGCGAACGAGAGAGTCTCCTTGAGAACGCGAAGAACAACACCAGACATCATAAAACCAGCATCCAAAGTAGCCCAAAATGATCCGATAACACCCGAAACATACCCAAAACACACCTGAGACCCTCGGGACCCCAACCAAATATATCAACAAGTCCTAAAACATCATACGAACTTAGTCGAGGCCTCAAATGACATCAAACAACGCTAATAACACGAATTACACCCCAATTCAAACCTAATAAAACTAAGAAATTCTAACTTCTACATTCGATGCCGAAACCTATCAAATCAAGTCCGATTGACCTTAAATTTTGCACACAAGTCATAAATGACATTACGGACCTACTCCAACTTCAGGAATCGGAAACTTAATTCCTGAAACTCAATTTCGACCACATGTACAAGTCATAATACCTGAAGTGAAGCTACCCAATGCCTCAAACCGCGAAACAACGCGTTAGAGCTCAAAACGACCAGTCGTATCATTACAATTAGACTGAAAATAAAAATAACAAACCACAAAATACTACTAAGATTTATATTTTTCGATCACTATGATTTTTGTGTGAGTTAGTAAAAGTTTTGTGATTTTTGTGTAACAAAACATAATTATGTGATTTTGATGAAAAAAAGTCATAGTTTTATAATTTGTGAGATAAAATAAAGTTATATAAGTTTAGTGAAAATAAGTCATTGTTATATGACCATTTGTGAAATTTACCCTGTATATAATCTCTTATACATTTCATCAAAGCAATAGCCGAAATAATCTAACTTGAAATATGGAGCACAACAATAGTAAAATAATTATGTATGTGTTGTAAATAGAATTCTATTTATGGTGAATGTCTATATTCTAGAGAGATTCTTGGGTTTGTTACTTGGTGGCTAAGTCATTTTTTCCCTATAAATAGAGAGGTTTTATTCCATTGTAATTCATCCCAAGATTGAATAAGAATCCCCTTTCTCTTTCTCTGCAATATTATTGTTCTTCTTTTATTGTTTCATAACACGTTATCAGCACGAGACTCTACCGTCTCAAGAAGCTCTTTGAGAAGATTAAGGTATAATTTTTCTCCTCTTTTTTTTTTATAGTTATGACTGACATTATGAAAAGAAAGTTTGTTGCCCTTGAAAATTCGGGCAAGAACTATATGACATGGGTGTTGGATGCTGAAATCCATTTAGATGCAATGGGCCTTGGAGATGCCATTAAAGATAAAAACAAAGCATCTACCCAAGACTGTGCTAATGCCTTGATTTTCTTGCGCCATCACCTTGATGAAGGGTTGAAAATACAATATCTCACAGTCAAATATCCACTTGTTTTGTGGAACGGCTTAAAGGAAAGATATGACAACTTAAAGTTGGTCACTCTTCCACAAGCACGATATGATTGGGTTTATCTGAGGCTCCGAGACTTTGAGTCTGTTTCTGAATATAATTCTGCAATGTTCAAAATTACTTCTAAATTTAAACTCCGTGGAGATACTATCACTAACTATGATATGCCTGAGAAAAGTCACAACGTTTCATGCCTCCAATATGGTCTTGCAACAACAATACCGAGAGAAAGGTTTCAAGAAGTACTCTGAGTTGATTTCTGTTATCCTTGTGGCTGAACGAAATAATGACTTGCTCATGAGAAATCATGAAAATCGACCCACTGGGTCTACACTATTGCCTGAAGTTGATGAGGTGTATTCCCATTATGAAAAGCGTGGAAAATGTCGTGGCCCTATTCGTGGTCGTAATCACGGTCGTGGCCGTGACCGTGGACAAGGAAGAAATTTTTCTGATGTTAATCACCCCCCAAAGAAAAATAACCACCAAAAGTGGAAAGGAAAATATGAGAAGCCAAAGGCAAATGGTTCAGAAACTGAATGTTATCGTTGCAGTGGAAAAGGCCGTTGGGCAAAAATTTATCATGTACCAAGACATTTGGTTGAGCTTTATCAAACATCTTTAAAGAATAAAGACCCTGAAGCTAATCTTGTCTATGACAATGAATTTGACATCACCCACTTGGATGTGGCAGACTTCTTTGAGCACCCTGATGAAAAAATAAACCACTTGATCGGTGATGGATCCGTGGTTAAAGATAATTGAGTTGTTTAATTGTTATTTTTGCCTATTCATATTAGTTAGTGAATAAACAACTTATAATCACAATTTTTTGCATGAGTAGTAGTAATTAGTACTATTTATTTTATGGAATAGTGTTAGTTCGTTTTGATTAAATATAGTCCTAATATTTATTTTAAAGAATGTTTCAATTTACTTAGATAGAGAATTATTAGTAGTATTTATTTAAGTTACACTGTCTTGTTTGATATTATCACGTAATTGCGTTAATGATACCAAAGCTAGTTTACACAAATAATCACCATTGAGGTGATTAATATATACACACAGTTCCATTGAGCGTGTAATGTGCTAGTTCGCACCTGCGTAACGGAATTGAAAATTAAATGGTGGGTGGAAAAGTCTCTACTTTATGAGATTGTTTAGGTCACGTTGCATGTGATAAATGACTGCCGTACTGTTTGTAATTTTTGCCTAACACAATTTCCATTTGATTTTCTCATAAGCTTAACTGAAATCTTCAGAATCTTTGGCTAAATTCTCATGAAACTACAGAACGAGTGTTTCAACCTTCTCACTAATTCGATGCAAACTTTGTACACAAATGACGCTAATTTTTATTGTACCTATTGTTATTGAACAATACATACGTACACAAAATATGATTGTGTTGTACTAGCTTTTATGTTGTACAAGCTACTATTGTAAATTTTATTATTCACATAATCAAAATTATTGATTTAACTCTGTTTCTTTCCAAATTTATATGCTTTGCCATGATCAAATTTATGTATGATTATGGGCAAAGAAGTAAAAATTCGTCCCATTAAATTTGCTTCATTCTCATTCCCCTTAAGAGAATGTGATAGCTATGTGTGATAAGTCTGAAAGAAGACAAAATTATTATCGTGAAGGTATCAATGGATGTGGACGTGACAATAGACGAAATTATAATCGTCATCTTCATTATGATAATAAGAATAATAAAGATTCTCAAAATAATCCTTCACTTTGTGAAAGTAATATTTGTCATCGATTTGACATGAGATGATTATGGTCCATTCATGATGAGAATGTGAAAACATCTGATTTATGAATACATATTCATTCTTGGAATAATATGAACGTGCTAGTGGTAGTGAATATACAACACTCGCCTCTAAAAGGAGGTTTGAGATGATATAAGAAAATAATGTCATTATTATGGCATAAATGGTCATTGGTCATGTACCTATTGTACGCCAAAATATTTTGGCAATGTGATTACTAAAGGATAACATTAATACAAGAAACAGATCTTGCATATAATTTTGACACTGACCATAATTTATAACTTTCTCCTTGAAAGTGATATTCACCACATGGATGTTGATGAATATGTGGTAGTACCAAATTAATTGAGAGCTCTGGAAGAGCCAGTTATTACTATTTTGGAGGAATACAATTGATTATCATGTCAATTTATTATGTTGTAGTAAGTCTCAAAGAAACTTATTGAGTTTCTAAAGTATTCGCGAAAGCAATTGGTTATACTGAGATTACAAATAAAGGAAAAATTTAATATCTTCTGTTACTACAACTTGTAGCGGGGTAATATGTATGTGAAAAGTTACCCGCTTTGTCCTCCAGTTTGTACTACACAAATAAAAGAATACCACAATAAAATGGATGTTTATTGATATAAAAACCCATATCATAATAAACTTGGAGTTTATTGATAATTGCACAAGTCTTGGTGTAAACCTGAACTTTATCAATATTGATAATTTTTTCAGTTGGCATAATTGGTTTAACCATATCAATTCAAGTATGATGTGCAGAAATAAAAGAGAATTCACATGGGTAAATTTTAAAGAACTAGAAAGTTCTTTACGAATTTTCTTATTTTGCTTGTTCTCATTAATTAATAGACCAACTAAAAATTGGTATTGAATCCCATGAATGCTAGAAATATCAAAGGTGAATATGGGCTCATTCACCTGTCATGTATACCACATAAGATGCATCTATGAGAGGGTTATATGTGCGATTATTATTAACCTGCAATCTGGTGTTTGTGAGGTAACTTGCTCAATAATTTAATTTAGAGCATAATTTTCAGATTTTCTATTCAAGACAGTTCATCTTGAAAAGTTGGTTTATATCACAATTGGTTTAGCAAAATGATTTATTGAGTGCCGCCGCTTAAAAACTAAATTATTGTTTATGAGAGTAAAGTTATCTATATCAGTTTGATATATGTTATACACGAAAGTATATTACATTCTCCCCTCACAAGTGGTTCAGGGTCAGGAACCAAATAATTTCATCTTATTATTATTGATGTGCGGTGTATATTTTAATTAACACCATAATGCACAAAGATGAGTTCCCAAAATTGAGGAAGAAAGTTATTTTTTCTAACATGAGGGGAAGACATGATAAACAGTTGAGAAAAAGTTACGTGGAAGAATTATCATTTGTACATCTAGATCCTCGAATAAGATAATATGGACTTGAAGTTCATAAAAGATAATTCATTTGAAATATATTGTAAAGCATGCCAGACGCATTTTCTGACCCAAAGAAAGTAAGTATATTCTCATTGCAAATGCTCCTACTAAATCCTAGAAGGACAAAGTCTATGGTAAACTTAAAGCGTATAGACAAGTCGGTTTCAAATAAACTTCTTGATAAAGAAGATGAGCAAATGATCAAAATGATCATAATAGAGGAGGCAAGTGATCTAGAAGATCACATGACATAACACTTCATAAAATCTCAGGAGAGATTCAGGTACCTGGATATATTAATGAAGAGATCTCTATGTTATGTCTTTATGAAAAAAATATTGGAACCGATATAAAATGTTCGTCGACGACATTTATCATAGCGCTAAGTATAGATGAGGATCTTAAGTCTATCGAATATAGACACAAAAATATTGGCCAAATGGAAGAGACACAATTCGAAAGAATTGGTTTCATATGAAATACATGTAATTTTGAACATGTAGTTCAAACATTTGAAAGTATAAAGTCAATCATTTGTGCAATCACTTTCATGTATCTTATATGTCTGGTATGATATGAAAACTTGATGCAAATCATAAGTCTATTTATATGGCTTATATGACTTAACTTATATGACAATCCCTGAAGGTTATTGCTTAAAGCATATAGAATTCTTGGTCATGAAGTACTACATCCTAAGTCCAATTTGTGCACATTTGTATCTTGCTATAACTCGCGAGGATTTTCAAGGTGCAACATATTCATTGAAGTTAATATGGATGATTTATTCATCGAATCTCTGGTAACGTCAACCTTCACGAAGCTAGTGCACAAGTTTGGGATGCGAATGCTCAAGGATATGAATTGATGCTCTCATCAGGGGAATTAATGCGCGTTGTACTCTTTTTCCCTTACAAGGTTTTGTCTCACTGGATTTTCCTTGCAATATTTTTTTAACGAGGCAATCAAAAGACGTATTTTTAAACATGTATACTCTTTTTCTTTTACTAAAACTTTTTTCCCATTAAATTTTATTTTAGTTAAGGTTTTAACGAGGCACATTATTTATTGAATAGACATTCAAGAGGGCGTGTTATAAATAGAATTCTATTTATGGTGAATGTCTATATTCTAGAGAGATTCTAGGGTTTGTTACTTGGTGGCTAAGTCATTTCCCCCCTATAAATAGAGGAGTTTTATTCCATTGTAATTCATCCCAAGGTTGAATAAGAATCCCCTCTCTCTTTCTGTAATATTGTTGTTCTTCTTTATTATTTCATAACAGTATGTAAATATAATATTTAAAATTTAAAAATAATAATAATATGGATACACACAACCAGCGGACACTGCTCGGAAAATGGAAATAGTAAAAAAAAAAAAAATCAATTTGAGATAAGAGGTAAAGTTTTCAAACCACCATAATTTCATATAAGAACTTATTTACTTACAAATTGAATCGTGACAATGATTAAGATCACTAACATAAATTCCTGCATACACTCTCCTTTTTAAAACATAACGGAGTAAGATCGTGACAAGTCAACCATCAAAAAATATAATGGGATGCATGAGATCTTTCTATCCTTGGATGTATAAGTTACTATTATCTTTTTATAATGATTTCATCAAACATTACTTAATATTTTTAATTGTGATAATACTCTAATTTCACGTATTTTAAATATTAACTTTTCACTATTAATTTCATGAAAATAGTGTATGTGATGGAAAACCATACAATGTAATTGCCTCACAAGTGAGTCTTAGACTTAAATTCGTCAATATCAGCACAAATGGCCGAATTTAGACAATCAGCACAGACTAAGACAAACATTGTAATATTTCACAAGAATAACGAAATACATTAAATTTACAAATAAAAGTTATATTACCTTATCAATATTATTCAACAATTCATTCAAATCAACAAAAATAGAGATTCTATGTGCTTTGTGAATTTGGAATCTAAGGAAGTCTAAACTTTTATTACATTCATCAATGTTCATGCCTTGAGAAACTTCATTTAACGTTAATTTTTCAATTTTATTATCTTGTTCACATATATACAATCTCCTATACTCTCTCATGATATAACTTATCTAAAAATTCAGCTATACTATAGCTCCAGCGGCGGAGACACATTGAACCAAAAGGTGTCAAACGATAGAATTACATTATATTGCTAGATAAACTTTTTTTATTTTGTGTATATTTACTATATGTTGACTCCCCTTAATTTTTCGATGTATCTAATTATTTATATTTTGATATCTCTTGATAAAAATTCTGGCTTCGCCACTGTATAGCTCCTTCATTTTGTTAAGACACTATCACACCCATACATTTCATAAAAGCAAAAATCAACATGATATAACTTGAAATGTGAATCCAGAACAATAATAAAATACATGTGTATGTATATAATAGTTTTTTCCTAAACAATAATAGGCACATATATTTGTCCCTATCACTTTATTACGTATCTCATTGTTGTTCCAATTGTCATTTCTGTTCCTTTTTCTTTTTCATTTGAACCGAAGGTTTTTCAGAAGTAGCTTTTCTACCTTCATAAGATAGAGTTAATATTTGCGTACATTTTATTTTTTCCAGATCCAACATAGTAGAAAAAGAAAATACTCCTTCCGTTCCATATTAAGTGATTTTTTGGTCTTTTTTGTGGTCCAAAATAAGTGATTTTTTTCTGATTTCAAGAATGAATTAATTATTTTTTTCCTACACATGTCCTTGAAGTAAATAATATTGGAGTACGTATTAGGAGTGTTTATGTAAAGAGATAGTAAAAATTAATTCTTTTCCCGGAGAAGAAGCAATGACGGTATCTGGGGAATAAGCATCGGCTAACTCTGTGCCAGCAGCCGCGGTAATACAGAGGATGCAAGCGTTATCCGGATTGATTGGGTATGGTCAACTTTATTCCTAATTAATATTAAAAGATTATGTTTCTTAATCTGTATGAAAACAACCAAAATTACTTAGTTTTATAGTTGAACTTACAAATTTAATTGTGACAATAGATCCGAGATCACTAACTAAAAATCTTGCATAAGCTCTCTTTTTTAAACAAGAAGCAATAAGACCATGACAAGTTAACCATCAATGTATGCAGTGGAATGACCGGAATCGTCTGGCGTTCGAGCTCTAAAAATAAAAATTTTTTAATAGAAAGTGTTCCTCCTTTTTTGAGGTATTATAAATATAAATTAATCGGACTAATAAATACCGAATATCAAGAAGAGGAAGAAGAAGAAAGAGGGAGTGTGACAAGTTTTAATGAAATCCACACATCTTTCACAACATATGTCGAGCCAATTCACACAACCACTCGATTGTCTCCATTGAAAGAGACTTCACAACAGCTTTTTTCATGAATGGATAAGGCTCATCAGATATTTTTCTAAGATTTAAAAGCATCTAGTACTAGTGTACTGCTATATAATAATTTGTTTGACACTAATCGTCGCAATTATTTTAAGACAAACATATTATTTAATGCGATTTTCGTAACTTCAGGAAATCTATTATATATATAAAAAAATTATGATATGGTATATAAAAAGGTGGGGTAAATGATAAAATAAAATAATTTAATAGTAATGAAAGGTGAGATTAAGAGAAAAAGACAAGGTAACAACGCGACCACACCAAATCAGTCGCTACATAAAGTGACACATTTCGTCTTTACGTAACGACAGATTTAATGATACAATATAATAAAAGTTAAAGTAACAACGAAAACAAACATTGTATTTAAAGTAACACTACGATATAATACAATAGGTAACAACCATCCAAACAAGGAGTTATAAAACGACAATCCAAACAGGCCATAAGGGTTGTGACAAAATATCTTTTAGTAAAATATCTGACCAAAGATATGTAAATACTTAGATTTTGGAGAAGAAGAGAAAGAAGAAGAAGAAGAAGAAATGGAGGGGAATGGAATAATTAGAAGAGCAAACAGAAGTGATGTGCATTTGTCAAAGGAGGAAGAAGCAAAGATAGAGGAAGCAACGAGAGAGTATTTTGATGGGATTACACCAAAAAGACACACTAAGCCACAACGGAGTGACTATTCTTCTACTTATACTGATCATCATATTCCTTCTTCTCATCATAATATTCCTGAACTTGTTGAATTCCAACGTCTTGAGAATGATCCTCAGGTCTTTTTCTTTTCTTTCTCCTCTTTTTCTTCATGTGTTAGAATAGCCGGCGGACGTATAATATATGTATAATCCCTGAGAAAAGTAAACAATGATTACTGCCGGCTGTTTGTGTAAAGATTTCCTTCTTTTGGGGGGTGTGTTTGCTGCTTCTTTTTTTTGGAGCGTCGTGAATAGTGATGATTCATATAGTTAGACCTCATGAACTAGTTTGGTACTGAACCATAACAACAACTACGCCTTAGTCTCAGGTAAGTTGGGATCGGGGAATTATAACTGTTCATCATGAGTTAGAAAAGTTTTACTCTGGCTGTCAGCCTATACGAGGAAAGCCCGTATTTGTTACTTTAGTTAACAAAGACTAGGAAAGGCTCGACCTCAAATCGAACTCCTATGTTCCATGACTGTCCTGATTTTCTCTTTGATCCATTTGAATCATACCTTTGCTGATCCCATGGCCATGAAATAATACTTCTTCCTACTGTTTTATGCACAATCTCTTTTTCCCTATTGCATCGACGAGTACAGTGGCGGAGTCACATTGAACCCTTCGTCGGAAAATTATTGTTAGATGAATTTTTTTATTTTATGTATATTTACTATCCGTTGACTCCCTTCTACTTTTCGATGTATCTAATTTTTTATATTTTGACACCCCTTGATAAAAATTCTGGCTCCGCCACTGAACGAGTACCTATACATTATGTTCGATAAGGAAAATAGCTAAATTATGTGTCGAGGAGATTTATGCTAACCATGTGTAAGAAACAGGAAATATTATATTATATAAAAAGATACTTAGTGAGAGGTTACGGGTTTCCAGTAAAACAGTTGAGGTGCGCGCAAGCTAACCTGAACACCGTCTTTATAAAAAAAAGAATTATTCTCTCTTTCAATGCCAAGGAAAACTTAGCTTTAGAGAGTTAACATAGTTTTAGAGCGAGAAATTCATTTTAGCTTTTTTGGTTTGCAGAAACTGGTTTACAATGGAAACAGCCAAGTGACAGAGGAATTTGTGGAGACAGAGTATTACAAGGATCTCAATGGCATTGATAAGCAGCATCACACGGTTCTACTCTACTTTAAGATTCCTATTACCAAATCTTCCAATTATTGTTTCGTCTATATTGTTCGGATCCTTCAAAAACTGCCACGCTCATGTGAGATCAAGATAGCGCCAGCATTTGAAGCTTATGGGTTCAAATTCTGGTTCTTTTAAGTTATTTCTTTGTATTCAATGAATTTCTTAAGACAAGTATAAGGTTTGGACGCGAAGAGCTAGCTCCATTTCTCTATGAGGGATCCTTCAAAAGTAGTGCATTTTTGAAGAATCCGAGCAACGTAGCTTTTTGGTTTAAAAAAATAAGGTTAATGAACTTGTGTTTTTTTGTAAAATCCAGACAGGAACAGGATTTATCAAAGTGGAGAATGCAAATGGGAACAGTTTCAGTATAGGAGCTGATTCTGCTACTGATTCATGCCATGCTTACAAAGGGAATCCAGCTACTAATGACTGGATTCCTTCTGCTGTTGATGAGGTAATGCCCAAATGCAACTTTTGGTAGAATTTCTTTTTTTTTAAAATTATTTTGTTGCATAAAATAAGATAAACAGTAGTAAGATAAGGGGACGAATTTTAGAAAGTCACAAAATCATTGTAACCCGATAAAGAAAGATTAGGGGTACATAAGAGTGAGCTATGTCAAATAATACGCTATATTGACTCGCTTTATAGGAATATTACTTTATGATATGCTTAGCTCTATTACATGCATAAGATTGCAATTCAAACGCACCTGATTCAGTTATTGCTGGTTGGATTTGAATATGCTCTCTGGTTATTTAATCTTTTTTTTCCCGTCCCACTAGAAAGAGAAGTACAAAGAAAGCTAACTCGAAGTTGAAGGTGCTCATCCAATCATTATATATTTGTCATTTCATACATAAAGAGAAAGATTAAATGTTCATTGATCGCCTTACCTTAGGGTCTTTATTCACTCCTCTTACTTTCCCTACTTTCAGAAAAGAAAAAGGAAGAAATTAAGAACAAAAATAACCTTTCTCTCCACTCGGAGGCGGATGTAGCGTTGTGTTACTAGGTTCATTTAAACTCGATACTTTCGACACAAAGCATAAATTTATGTAAAATTTCGCTAAAATTGTAATAAAATAGTATATACGAACCAATAAGTTCAAAAATATATAATGAGTTTAGTACTAAAAACCTTAATAGTTTAACACATAAAATTTAAATTTTGGATTCGTCTCTATCTCCAGCTAGTTGAATTTGTAAAAGATAGCCCGAGTCAACCTGGATGAAAGAAAAAGGCTTAACTATGCTTTCAGCTAACTAGAATATAATGGATATAGAAGATTCACAAAGACATTAGTGACTAGTTTGGTATTTAAACATATATTGACTGATTGGGAAAATATCATTTGCTCTTTAAATATGGAAATTCTCAACATTTAATCTGATTGTTTTTTATTTTGGTGAATCAGGTTAATTTTATCTCGGACAAACCAAGCAGAAGTGATAACTGAAATCAGGTCCTGATAAATGCAGCATCTGGATATTGCAGACCCCTTCTGCCTATTTTGTATTTCTGTGAAGCTTTGCTTCTGTGTCTCTCTCTTGTGTTTGGTTGTATTTGAATAACCTACTATATAAATTCTTCCAAACCCTTTTCTAAGCTTCTGCTCCTACTTTCCATTTCTAGCTATTTCCAGCAAGCAGATTTCGATCTTTTATCCTTAACCCGAAGCCTAAGGTTCGAGTTATGAAATGAAAAACCTCTTGGCAGGGAGCGTTTTATCCTCTTTGTCGGCTTACCTGGCGTGACTCCTGATTAGTTTGACCAATGAGATTCGGATACGAGATAGTTAAAGAAAACAAACAAAAGAAAGAAAGATCACCAGCTCAACAGCTTGCTTAGCATCAATCACATTCAAGAGCTAGTTAACCTTCATAATGAATCCTTTCATTCAACTTTTTAATTGATAAACCTGAACTCAAGTGTCTTGTGTTAAACTTTAAGATAAGCACATGAATGCAAAACTCAAAGTTACATCTAAATTTACAAGAATGTGATACAGTAAATCTCAAAGTTCCTGTGTTTCACTGAGCTAACAACGGCACATTTTTGCTGATCGGTAATGTACATATGAACGACTGGAAATTCTGTACACATTTGCCCAAGTGTAGCGTATCCTTGCTCAAGTCCACACCTTGGCTAAAATATTTTAGTGTACAACAAGCACTCAGCGGTTTCTTTGGGCTTGCACTTGAAATCAAGGCCTTCTGACCTTATCAAACCCCAGTAATGTACAAGCTAGCTGCAAACACGATGTCACGCTTGATCACATTAGAAGCAGTTTCCATTTTCTTGTACAATGCAGAATTACCCATAATTGCTGCAGCATTTCTAAATTCCCGACACGTCTCGTCTAATCTGACAATAGTCCTCACTATTAAACCTTCAGGGACATCAGTTAGTTCACAGATTTCAGCAAATGGGGTGCCCTGCAAGAGAAGCAGGATTAGAAACAAACCTTACAGGAGAATTGAAGATTGAGCAAGGGATAGGATATTATGATATATCAGTCATATGCACCCACACATAGACATGTGGGTTTCGGGGGGTTTGGGGTGTGGAGAGAGAGAGAGAGAGAGAGAGAGAGAGAGAGAGAACCTTTGCCCATTCATATACCACTTCAACCAAACCAAACTTAAGATTTTCTTGGGCATATTCCTGCGGATCGATTGGTAGCTTAAACTGAGCCTGAAGCTCCCCAAGTCTTATTGCAGTTTCGTATAATCTGAAATGTCACGACAATGACTGTCATTGAGAAAAAGGGGAACACAAAAAATAGCCTAAGGGCCGAGAGAATACAGATAAAGTTTCAGATCATGGTATTCATGAGACAATACCAACAAAGTACACATCAGAATGATTTAAAACAATCAGAAGGTATGAATGAAGCTAATCAGAACGAAATCACCATAAAACTAGAGTTACAAGTCAAATGAAGACAACATAGAGACTTGAGAGAGGGTAAGAAGGAGATAACATGACTTCAGAAATAAAGGAGAATCAATGGTCGCACATCGTTTAAATAGTAACAGCCTATAAAAGCAGATTCTGACAGACACAATTTTGTGGACAACCTGAAGCTGCATAAAACTCTTTCTTCTGTTGACCAGTAACTCTTTTACCCAAGGAAAGTAGGATAATTTTTCAGTCAAAAGATGTTCCACTAGCGGTTGTGCATTACAGAGCAAGACTCAAAAACAGCAACGAGGTCTTAAACCACTACATGTTTGATCTGTAAATCTAACCAAATCTCATCCTTTTTAAAATTCTTTTAGTAAAGGAAAAGCAGAACACATGCTGAAGATATAAGATAATAGGCAGCCTGCTAGAACAACCTCTTCAACCTAAATTGTGTTCACTCCAACAAAGAAGTATACACTAAATGCATAGCACAACTCACTCTACATCCCTACCTTCATGGCACCCACCTAATTTTATCAAGAAAGAGGTGCCACAGCTCTTTGACCTGTGACATTATGATATGTATCGCTTTGGATGTGCAATTCTGTAAAATTTTGACAGGTGACATATTTCACTTGATATATTTTATTCCACTTATAGAGATAAAACCAAGTTAGTAGCTAGTAAATTGTCCCATACAGCTTGATATGCAGTTCTGTGAAACATGAGAACATATTTAAATGATACTCTCTCCGTTTCAATTTATGTGAACTCATTTGACTGGACACGGAGTTTAAGAAAAGAGAGAAGATTTTTGAACTTGTGGTGTAAAATGAGGCACATATATTTTGTGTGGCTATAAATCATTGCATAAAAGTAAATTGTTTCCAAATAAGGAAAGGGGTCATTCTTTTTGGCACGGACTAAAAAGGAAATAAGTTCACATAAATTGAAACGGAGGGAGTATGTTTTATCCTCATTCAAATAAAGGGAAAAAAACACTATCCCAATCATAGAGATAAAACCAAGTTAGTACCCCAAATTTGGACCCACAAAGCAGTGAAATAGTACACCCTATCTGATTTCATATTGTCTGACAATTATCTCATCAATTAACTTTGACGAGTTTTCTACCACTAAACCTAATGTATGATAAGGAAAAATCCTAGACTGTCTGTTAAGATCAATCATTAGAGAAACATTAAGAAAAAACCACATGGTCCTGATTTAAAGGTTTGATTGCTCAATCATTCATACACCACAAGCACAGAATCTTATATAAAACTCTTCACAAAAAAGAATCTTATCAAAAGACCAAACCTATCAATATCAACTCAATACATATATCGCCGATGATGAGAGTATCAACAAGTAGAGATGAGAATATTAAACTAAACATTTTCGAAAGAAAAATAACCTCTTTTTAGCCAGAGAAAGCTTTGGCGTGAGAAACGATTCAGAAGTCTCCTTCTGCTGAAACACAAAGGAAGACATGATAGCCACTGCCTCTTCTGGTTCCAGGTCATCTAGTTGATTCTCAAATAAACATTCGGTGCATATCAACTCCTCTCCGGAATTCATTTCGCAAGCAACACGGCCTTTGATTTGAACTACAAGGTCAGCATCTATACAGCCAACTTCTTTAAGCACATCTATCTGTGAATAAGTGTAAAAGAGGATGTTTACGATCCCTTCCTCTGCAAGAATTTATTGGCACTAAAAGGAAAACCAAATTCTTATGATGATGGGTTCCATACCCGACCCTGAAAATCTGGCATCTGCTGAAGTGCCTCATCTGACATTTGAAACTTCAAATGATTCACTTCCTCATGGTGCCGCTTCAATTCTCTAGCTAACTTCATGTGCTCCTCCAATTTAATACAACCATGACACTTATTTTGTGCCATTTTTTGCAAGAGATTATTCCATTTGTAGTATGCTTCCACAAGATTCACGTCTTTCAGCTTCAGATCTGGCATAGAATCTTCGTTAGAGAATGAAATATAGAGAACCTCACATAACTAAAAAGACACCGTTAATAGTAGTAATTCCCACTATATATCCAAGTCTAGAACTTTCCCAAGTTCATACGGTGTATACTTGTTAAGTAAAATTGAATAGTATTACTGTGAAAACACTGTCGTGGATGGAAACGTCATTCATGGGAAAAGTTTTCCCGGATACCAACTATCATAGAACTGCAACTATTATGCAATTTATGGAGTCAAATGGTGATATAAGAAAATCTAATAACTGTTGAAATTGATACCCTTAAAATTGTATGTTAGCTAGTCCTTAGATATCAGTGGATACACTGCTTATATGACAATAGAATTATTGGTGGTAAGAAAAGGCCACAACAAGTTTAGCTGCCTGTCAAATAATATTCATGCTAGGATAAAACAACAATCTAAAACTATATATACTATCAGTACATCTGACCATTCAAATAATCCTGACATACCTTTAATCGGATCTAAGGCTGGAGGATACTTATTTCCTTCAGATTTCAGACCCAACAGCAGTTGTATAGTGTTTGAGTAGGCCCCAGCACTGACATCTTCAAGAAGCCGAACTTGGTCTATCTTAATTTTTTTAACACATATATACAAGAAATCCTTGTTTTCAACTCCTCGAACCTCATAATTCATCCCAGCAGCATTACCGCGGTGAGGCAATTTAATGTTGATAATGCCAGATCCCTTCCGGGAGGAGACTGACGAGCAATACTCATCCTCATAACCCCGTCTTGATTTAGGCACTAATACCTGAAATTCAGGATTTTTTTGGTCTTTTCTGTCACTTGCATCTGACGAAGCTTGCAGAGTTGAAGGCAACTCAGGAGTCAGAACTAAAACTATATACTGTCTGTTGTTAGAGGAAGGTGTCTTCACCACAACGCCTAGTAAGTGATCTTGACCCTAGAAGTAGTTAAGGGAGAGAAAAACATTAGCACCTTTTTGTAGTTGTCACATGAATCTCTTTAATGGAAATATGAACTGTAAGTCAGAAATGCAATATCCAAGTAACCACATGCAAGGGAAAAAGTAGACAGGATTATGATACTTCTAAGATGAAAACTGGATCAGAACAAACTGCAAAAGGAATTGGAACACTTTCAGTTTCCAAACCAGTGATCTCAAACTGCAGAAGGTTCTAAGCAAGGAGGCCCAGTTACAGCATCCACATTATCAACCATTTTTTGCCAGTGCAAATTTCTTAAAGGCATTTAACGCTTTGACCTACATCTTCCTTTGCTGGTTTATTAATACCATATTTGATTAAATCTGAATCTTTGCTTGCTAATATCATTGATGACATTCATGTGTTTATGCACACTGAAAATTATGATGTGACTCTCTGTTGCAGGGGGCTAGATCATGGAACTAAAGAACCTTTGCCTTGTAAATTTCCAGATCATACCAGATAGCTCAACCCTATTGTGTCTCAAACAACAAACTTTTGAGTATTAGCAAGAAGCGAGAGCAAATGGAGCGAATAATTAATATAGAGGCAACTAATTTGGGATTGATGCTAAGTTATTATTGTTATTGTATGCCCGATAGCTCTCAATTTCTTGATCTTGAAGATGAAAAGAGGCTACTGGTTCAAAAGAAAATATCAAATTACCAAAGAGCCTTAAAATCATATTTCACCAGCCTAATGCCTATTTAATGAAAAGAATGTAGTAAAACTTACTGATTGTGATTTTACAACCACTGCTCTCCCAGGAGAAAGATACTGCTGAGAAGCTGGCGACTGCATTACTGCCTCTGCTATTTGGTGGCTATATTTTTCTGCCTCCGAGTACATGTCATAGTAGTCCTCAATTGCTGGTTCACCCTTTATGCATCTATATTAGACAAATCGTATTTAGTTTACTACGCATTTAAATATCACAAATGATGCAAGAGTCTTCCCGGAAGGTAGCATTTAGAAGATAAAGGTTTTCATAGAAGCAAGCATTTTAGACAGGGTAGCTTTATAAAATAAAGCATTTAAGAGCACTACCAAAAAGGAAGGATTCTCAAGATAAAGAAGTACATTTATGTCTGTGCTTCTCTAGTGTTTTGCACGCATATCTCTCTCTCTTTATCTCTGTGAGTGTGTCTGTAAGAGAGAGAGAGAGACTTCTGAAACACTACCAGGAAGCATTAAAGACTAAGATTGAGAAAATCACACATTAATGCAGTGAAGCACAAAACACAGACAAGAAAACACATATAGGTATTTTAACGTGCGATAAATGCATGTTGAAAAATTAATCTGGCAAGACAACTATGGCAGCAAGCGCAGATACCATAATTGTTTTAGCTGTGCTTACTCAACGGATTTTGTTGGCTGGGCAAGCTTTCGCATCAAGAGTTGTTGCTGCTCAGGTAGTTTCTTCTGAGCATGAAATTCAGCAAAACTTCTTTTCAGCATGTCCTCAACCTGCAAAGTTGTAAAATGTATATCAGCAGGAAAAATCTGCGGGATGAGCAAAAGTGGGGAGTGAAGAATTAATCAATCCATGTAATGGAACACATCATTAACATAACTCATGTCACTAGCATGCATCACTACTCTCAAACTATTATGAGATCTAATGACATTATGCTTCTCAATAATATTGTTGGAACAAATCAGCTGTCCTTTACAATAAGATAAAAGAAAAGGTCATGTTAGAGATACAAGTTATACTTTTACCCTCTGTGAAATGTCTTTTCTTTTAATCGTTCCTTATTGTTTATCTAAAACAAAAGGAAACAAAAAAGAAAAAGGAAACATTGAATTTCTTAGAGATTCTTGAGACATTTAGACTTATTGTATTCATAAACCATGAACTTCTCTGCTAGAGTATCGGACTTAAACAATGTTTTACAGGTGAAGTAAAGAGACTTGCAAATAGTCCAACTCGCTACTATATACAAGCTCCAGGAGACCAACACAGGAAAACAGCAATGATGTAATACAAGAACAGACTAGTTCCATAATCAGATAAAACTAAACTGCAAGGAAAATTAACTGTCAGAAACAGAATATTGAAGTATATGCTGTGTGGACTATTTAAGAACAGCTGTTTTCTCTTCTTTCATTAGTCAAAACTACGTACCTTCAGTTCTTCAACCCGAAGTAGATGCAAAATCATGATGTAGGTCAGTCGAAACTGAGATTCAAGCCTAGTTGCAGTACCAACTATTACATGCTTCAAATCATTCTCGTAAGGGATCTCATCACGGCACATCACCACAACTGTGCCAGTTTTATCAAGTCCTCTCCTTCCAGCACGTCCAGCCATCTGAGTGTACTCTCCAGGAAGTAGCTGCCTAAATTCCTTGCCATCAAACTTTCTTAAAGAATCAAAAACAACCTGCCAAAATTAGTGCCAATTAAAACTTTTCAGCAATAGACTGTTTATATAGAGAGATGCTTAACAGATCCTAACATAAGTAACTGCAAATATCGACAGGAAAACCAAAGAAATTCTGCAATCTAAAATGGTACTCCGCATTAATACGGACAAGTGATCAAGGATTAGAGGACATAGGAAGTTTGAAAATCAAGGAAAATATGCAGGTAAGAAATTAAAAGGCAAGAGTGACAAAAATACAGAAAGCAAATCTGTTAAAAGCTATATAAAGAACTAAAAACATATCATGTTTGATATAGAAAATTCAGGATCTCATCAAGAATGATTTTCTTCAATAAACTATCAGATACAGTAATCAGGAAACCTATTACCTATAGTTACTTCAGTGGGATCAATTGATCCCACCAGAAGAAGTAAACAGCTCAAAGTGTTCTTGACCTTTTCTCCTCGTACTATCATTTTCTAATATATTAGAACGATATAAAAGGTATGTTGGGCTCATCTTATTCTTAAAAAAAAAAAATTAAAGTTGTGAATCTATAAAAGGTAAGTTGGGCTCATCTTATTCTTTAAAAAGATCAATTTAAAGTTGTGAATCTTACTTTAAACCCAATTACTAAGTAAATATTCAGTACTAACAACTAACATCACAATCCAATCATTTACCACCTATGGAGATGAGACAACTTAATTTGATAACGGGAGCAAGTGCATAGGGTCAGAACTAACTAATGTTGTATTTGATAAAAATAGTAATCCAAGAGGTTTGCGGAGCACAACATAAATCCAAATTTTATGGCAAGAATCGTCATCGTGACAGATCCACCCTTGAAGTTGTATAGTAGATTGATGTATAACTAATTTGAGAGGCAGAAGCGTAAAGAAAATCGGCCTTGGGCCTAACTCAACCCCAAAAGCTAGCTCATAGAGTAAAGATTGCCAAAGACCATATAAGGAGACCACACAATTTCCTCAACCAATGTGGGACACTTAACGCCCCCTTCCCGAGCACAGCTAGGGTTGGACATCTAGTGCGTGGACAATATAATATGGGCCCAACATTGGCAAAGCCATACATAGTGATGGATTTGGTATGATACCATGTGAAGTGAAATGGACCTTGTGTTTAACTCCATTCCAAAAGCTAACTCTTTTATTTTAGAAAGCTAACCACAAAAGCTAACTCATGAGTGAGAATTGTCCAAGACCATATAAAAAGACAATAACTCATTTCCTCAACAAGTGTGCGAGACTTAGCACCCATATCCTCCTGCACGCCCAAGGCTGGAAATTTGGAGTATGGACAACATTATATGGGGGCCCAACTAGCATAGACTAAGGATATAGATGGGTTTGGCTTTGATACAATTGGACCTTAGGCCTAACTCAAATTGATAGTCAAATTGAACAACAAGACAGAAGAAAATCACCCCTTCAAGATGAGTCATTTATTGTGAATTAAAGGATAGTCAATTCCATGGCAAGCAATCTTGGAAAATACCCACCAAATCTTAGACTATAACCCCTAAGATTGTCCATAACATCTGATCTCCTTCTGGTCTTTTCTTCGTAAAAACTGTGAATACTATGTGCTTTTGGCATACTTGAATGAGAAACAACACAGAAATTTATGTGATTCTTCTACCTTTCTTCTCTGTTTTCCTCCATTTTCTTCGCTTTCTTAGTTCTTTAACTCTGAGCTCATTCCTCACTGTTGCATTCTGTCAGCCCCTGAACGGCACTAAAATACTATTATTTCCCAGGCATATCTGCCCCATATTAGCTCAGTTGGCCTCTCTCATTTATGTTCTTTAGGTTCTCCATATATTTCCAGAGTAATCACTGTTTCTTAATGTGTTTCGATGCTGATGCTTAAAGATGCTGGATCAGTTTTTAAAGTTCTCATTAAAACCTTCAACTCTTAGCAATAATAAATCAGCAAAGTCCTTCTACAACATTAAATGGAAACAGAATCTCTATCCTCAGTTACTCAAGACAGGGTAAACAAGGCTCTTATCAGTTATCATATAGGTGAAAAATTTTCAATGTTTTACGAGAAAACTACACTCAGAGTAACATGAATGCTGCAAACGATAAACTTACCGTCCTAGCTGGAGCATTAACTCCCATTGCAAATGTCTCTGTTGAGAACAGAACCTAAGAACCAAAGAATCAAATGAACAAATTAGTCCTTCGTAAGAAAAACTCACCAAAAGACAGAATGTTGATTACAAATGAGTCACAAATTCTCTAAATGAGGTTAAAGAAACTTCAGCAATAGTGGTCGAAGTAGATAACTTAGTTTTTGATAACCGTAGTGTCCATGCCAGCTTACGCGCACCTCGACTAATTCCACGGATACTACTACCTTCTACCAACAACAAACACCAGGTAACTATGACCACCAAGGCTTGGACAGATGGGAAGAAATCGCCTTGTATTTTTTCCTCCGCTGAAATTTGACCCTGAGACTTCATAGTTCTTAACCCACTTCATTGACCACTAGGCTACACCCTTGGGTGCGGTCAAAGTAGATAACTTGAAAAAGAGAGGTCCAAACCCCAACTTCATTCCAGAATTTCACCATTTGACTGATAAATCATTTAATTATAACTTTTTCCCTTTATTTATTTAGTTTATTTTTTACTTGAAAAAGAACACAACATTAGATCACTAGATCCTAACCCATACTTTCCGAAACCAAGAATAATGGGGTCCTTCAAAATTTCTTAATTGGATCCAAAATTATTAGATGGCTTTCCCCAGGATCTTAAAAAGTTATTTCAGTATAATATCCTACTAGTACATGCTATCAGTACTAGTATATTCTAACATGAACAAATGCTAATTGCTGTATGTTATAAAGATCTGATATTTTATTTATTCATTTCATTAAGTTCTAATGTAAATTCTGTATGTATGTATCCATAATGTAATGAAGTATATAAGCATGTCTATACGTATGAAAAGTGCTCAAGCATAAATATAGGCAATGCTTAATGCAGAACATTATTTGAAATGAAATAAGTAACAAAATACGGAGAGGTCCTAACGAGGTGGGCATCTTTGTGGGAACAATGTACCCCTTTGGTGCATAAGTTTCAAAGCCTTAGATGCCCTATTCTAAAAGAGCCGGGCATGTGACATTACCTTAATCAAACCTCGACAAAAAAGCATTTCTACAACTTCCTTGACAATTGGGAGGAGCCCTGCATGATGCACAGCAATACCTCTATGGAGAAGGCTCTGAATTCTGACAATCTGTAGATTACATGACCATCAATAAGACACTGTTCTAGATTTTAGCAGGGACCAAGAACCGCAAGGTCACCAAATTAATAAATGCAGAAAATTAGGTAGGACACCTGCGGTAAGTTTCTGTCAGATCCCTTAAGCCGCGAAAATGCTTTATCACAGAATATCCTAATTTCACTTTTCTCAGAGCTACTTGTGAGATCAGTACCAGGGATGTTATCAGCTGATTTGTCACATCGATTCTTCGAAAAACAAAATATAACCACCTGAAATCACAATTTCATGACAACTATTAGGCTTTAAATACATGATAAGTCTATTATCAACCTGTAAAAGGAATGTTCTGTTAAACTGTTTTAAAGAAAAGGAAAAAAAAAACAGAGGACGAGATATCAAGAGACTAAATACCAACAGCAAAACACTACTACATGCTACTTTCTTCAGGACATGCTAATAGTAATGCTAACTATACCATGAACGGGCTGTGGGAGGAAGATATACAAGGAACCATGCATGTTTAAGAAAAGATAATTTTTTACATACAGGTAACAACGATTTCTTCAAGAGTTTGTTAATCAGTGTCAACCACAAAGACGCCTCTGATCTCCTTAAGCCCATATTGTGCTGTCCAAAGCCATTGCTTTGGGTTCCCCAACCAGTACCAAAATTCCCTGATTTTGGGGGACCAGAATGCTTGTGTTGCTTCCCCTGAGAAGAGCTATCACGCCTCTGTCCTCGAGCCTTATCAACAGCTGTTGAAGACCCAGGATGCAAGCTGGTGGCACCAGAGAAAGAACTAGTGGTTTTCTTCTTATGTACATCTTTGGCTGCTTTAAATCCCTGAGGCAGAAACTCTTCATTCTCACATACTTTGTAAAGCTCCCCAGAATAGAAGAGACAATGCTCCAATGGGACCGGTCTTTTGGTCGTCCTGATAGAAAAGGTCATAGAAGAAAAAAGAAACCAAATCAAAAGAAACGGTTTATGGAAATATTATGACGATAAAAGCTCCTATCTTGTTTCCTGAATCATAATACGCCCCAGGGAATTTCAACAAACAAAGTCATATAACTTCATAGTTTTGAATTATAATTTAAAGAAAGCACGACTAACCCAGTCACATGAATTTGCTTTTGTTTTGTTCGACCAATCCAGTCGGCAAATTCAATTGTGTTTGGTACCTGCAATGGAAAAATGATACATCTCTTACATGCCCTCCTAGCGCAAGCTCAAGCATTTGCTTTTCTAGTTCATAATTAGAGAACAATACTGAGGCTAACGTCTCTTCCCACTGAAGCACATATTTATGTCATCCCAACTTGAGAGCTCCTTTTGACAGGTTTTACTAACCTATTACATGGCAACTGCAGTAGGTTAGCATTTTTTCCACTTTTGGTTTCCTCCAAGCACTCATGCTATGTCATAAAAGGTCGGGACCTTTCATGGTAGCAATTAACCTCTTCACTGCCAGCAATTTCCACGCTGACAAGTCAGAGAAACCCCGTCTCCATACATCTACCAGTACCATCTTGGTTTCCCACAGGCGACAATCCTATGGACCAGGTGAACGACAATTTGGGAGTCCCGACCCATTGCCAATCCAAGAAATCCAGTTTCCATCGATTTCAAGTTGTATTCTAAAAATCCTAATATGATTCATTCTGTTTCGTTTTCTCATTTCTCTTTTTCATTTGCTTTTTTTCTTGGGCTAGTTTTTTTAATTTTTCATTAGATTACTGAAAAACCATATCCAAATGAGATAACTGAAAGATTTTTGTGTAAACAAAAGATAGGCACAATGCCAACCTACTACAACCATGCAATAGGTTTGTGAAGCCTTTTTTAAAAAGGAAGGAGTGGGTTCCCACTCCTACGGAAAGTAAGATATCTTTGATACAGTTGTCTTTTTACAGCTTGTTTGGATGGTTGTTACCTGTTGTATTGTATCGTATTGTTGCTTCAAAAGCAATGTTTGTTTTGATTGTTACTTAAATTTTATTGTATCGCATCGTTAAATCCGTCGTTATGCAACGATGAAAAGTGCTATTTTATGGAACGACCGATTTGGTGTGGTCGCATCGTTACCTTATTTTTTTCTCTCATCTTGCCCTCCTTAGTATTAGATAATTCTATTTTATCCTTTACCTTACCTATTTATGTAATAATTCTGTCTCGTATCTTATTTTTTCTTTATAGTATTGCAAGTTTATTCTTCATATTGTCGGTGCATGAAATCATGAAACAACGACAAACAATATAATATATCCAAATATTGTATACATCAAAACGATACAGTGCAATATAATACAATACTATATGATACATAACAAACATCCAAACAAGTTGTTAGTCGAAATGGTCCAAATTTTAAAACTGTAGTCGACAGCATGTCATCCCTCTTTTTACTCAAATTGATCTGAGAGGGGGTTTACTGAAAGCCACCTCAAGATGAAAAGAGGGTCAGACATGAATTAGACGACATATCAAATGCAGCAAAAATCTTTCCATCAATGACGCATCAAAAAAGAGTTTTTGGAATAATATCTGCCATAGTGCCATCTGACCTTTAGCTCATTACTTTTATTTCTATTTTGGTCCCTTTCTAAGAGGAGAGAGAGCTCAACTAGAGAAACCTTAAATTTTTGGGTCCCTTTCTAAGAGGAGAGAGAACTCAACTAGAGAAACCTTAAATTTTTGGGTCCCTTCCTAAGAGGAGAGAGAGCTCAACTAGAGAAACCTTAAATTTTTGGCCAACATACCCATTGTTTACAAGCCACAGATAATTTCATGTTCACTACAAATTTGAAGATGTTTTATTTTTTTCTTCTTCGTGGCACCAAAAGGCTTTAACATTTGTGGACAGGATTTGGTGAAAGAAGAAATCAGTATACTACTTCAAGACTTAAGAAATTTCAAAAGTTCCATCCTGGTTTCCTATGTTTCCTCAGCAGTACATTGTATCAAGCAACTGCGTTCTGACCAACAACCAAGCCTCATTATGTACCAACTATCCAGTGTATGCAAAACTGATCAAATAATGAGTGTCAAAAGAAAGATGTTCCATGCCACAGAAATGATGGCTAATCAACTCTTTTAAAATGCAACAGTCGCATGACTTTGATGACCAAACAAGTTTTCCACGTAGTAAATATGGGCGGCCTCAATCCATAACACCCTAGAATAGTTATTTACATAAAGTATAACCAGAGATGCATCCACATGAACTGGTTTACTGTTATCTGTTGACCCTCTGAAAACATTATGCTTTTTAGACAAACTAGTAATCAAGATCAGATCAAACAAATACCAAATGCTACCTTCTCTTAGATAAGCTGAGTGTAAAATGTTCGAACGGGCAGTACCGTATGTATAAGTGCTCCACATTAACTGAATGTATAATTATACTTTGTAAAGTGTGCATATAAAAAGATGCAGGCATAAGACATTTGTCTCACACATTCGCATAAATCTTTCTCCCGTTTCTCTATTTCTCATATGTTGATGCCGATTGGGCAGAGTTCTCTTCTAATAGATGGTTTACTGTTGGATATTGTGTTTTAGTTGGGACAATTTAGTACCAGGAAAAGCAAAAAACAAAGTGTGGTTACAACTACAAGACCCAGTGCCAAAGCTGAATATCAAGCCATCGCAGCAGCAACTTGTGAACTCATACAGATCAAACAACTACCGAAGAAAAAGTTCAAGGAAACCACTCAGATGGAACTTGCTTGTGATGATCAAGCTGCACTTCATATTGCATCAAATCCGGAGTTTCAAGAGATGATCAAGTACATACAAACTGACTAGCACTTGGTCAAAGAAAAGATACTCTCAAGAGATATCATCACAAGATTCTAAAGTCAAATGATCATACAAACATATTTACCAAATCCATCCTCGAATTAGTTACATTAGAAAGCTCGACACACTCGACAAGTATGCACCGACTGCAAGGAGAATGTTAGATTGAATAAGTATAATTAGTTAGAAGGTGTACTACTGTACATATCAGTATCTAACGTTGATCAAATGTGAAGTTATACATAGTAAAGTGTGTATAGAACAAATTAGGGATTATATATTTGCCTCATGCATTCTCACACATCTTTCTATTGTGTCCTCAGTTCTCACGCCTTCATTAAGAGTACTGAACCTAAAGCACAAAATAAAGTGATTAAAATATCAGGACCTACCGTAGCTGAAAGGAGGACAAAGTTGATATGTCTTGGGAGCATAATGATAACTTCTTCCCAAACAACACCTCTTTCAACATCATTGACATAATGCACCTCGTCAAATATAACCTACACTCACAAAAAAAAATGTAACCAACCAAATAATCTCAAGTACTGGAAAGATTGTAGAAATCAAACGAGCAGAACAAAAGTATTTAATAACATTTTTACCCATTCTATATCACGAATCATATCAGCCCCTCTGTAAAGCATTGACCTTAATATCTCAGTCGTCATTATAAGACAAGATGCCTCAGGTCTCAAGCTTATATCACCCGTGAGAAGGCCAACATCAAATTTCCCACAAAAATCCCTGTATTTTTGATTGCTAATTGTTTTGATTGGAGCTGTATATACAGCCCTGGTACAGTGCTGCAGCACACAATTAAACAAGACATAAATTAGAAGTAAAGACACGAAAATCTGGACAGAATTTACCCAAAAAATTGTAAAATAACTTATAACTAGGAGAAGTAAAATACTACAAGACATTTTAGTCATAAGCGTAGAAGAAGTTTATACTTTAGCTATCAGTATAAAATTCCTGATATCAGGAGAAGTCATACTTTAGCTGCCAAAGCAAATGCATATTCTGCGACAACAGTCTTCCCAGCAGATGTATGAGCAGCAACAAAGACAGAGTTCCCCTTTTCAAGATGATAGATGGCCTGCAATTAACGCAATGAGAAGGACCACAATTTTTTGACAGCTTGATAGGCATATATATGCCTGAAATGAAAAGGGAAAAAAACAAGAAATAGCTTCAAGTTATTAAAAAAACAAAAAGAACTCAACCTATTATGTTCAAAAATAGCACTTGGCCATTCTTGCCAATGGAAATCATTTGGATAAAACAAACATAGCCCCGATGATCAAAAGCATGTACTTTTCCAACAATTTCAAAGGACATGAGATCAAAATAAAGCAGGCTTAGGCCAAGTTCCATACGAGAACTGAGAACACTACATAGACCATAAATTTATACCTCCTTCTGAAAGGGGTCGAGTTCAAATGGGAAAGTAAGAGCCATATCTGGAATTAGCTCATGAAATCGTTCTACAATGACTTTACTGCCACCAGTAACAGCCCATCCCTGCACCAGATACGTTGAGGAAAACCATGAGCAGAAGGATCACTACACTAGATGAACTGGTTAAAAATGGAGAACTCCTCTTTTACTCATTAAAAAAAAAAGAATATAGAGAACTCCTCTGTTAAACAGGAAATATGCGAAGGATTACCTCATTCTCTTGACGTGCACCATCTTTATCCTCATCCAATCTTGATGATGATCCTTCTGCTTTAACAGACAAAATCTCATCCAAGACAGATATCTCAGTGTCTAAAGCCTCATCAGCCACTTCGGACTTCTTTACTTCAGCTTCAACCTGAAGTGGCTCTAGCGTGGCAGATGTCAATTGTTCTGCTTCAGATTGCAACTCAGACGTATGACCTATATGAGACGAATAATATTAGTTCCGAAAAAGAGCCAAATATTTGCTTGTTTTCCATTTCTCTACAACCCAAAACTAAGAATACAGCAAGATGGAGCATTATGATGAAAATCGTCCATAGTTGCTTTCCGTTCACAGTAAGAAAAATCTTTCAGATTAAACATTTATACTTTGCAGAAACTCAGCGGATAACAGCACGGCTATGAAGAGTTACAGATCCGATGGGGCACGAGAGACTAGCAGCTGCAACTCCAATGCAAGTTTACTAGAGTTCTTGCAAATGGATAAGCAAGATGATGACTCAAATGAGACAGAAACACAAATTGAGAGAACAAAAGAACTGTTCTTCTCCTCATTAACACTTTGATCTTTGTCTTCTCTGAGAACACATAGAGAAGGTAATTCGTTCTCTAATAATTAACTTATTTCATAGTAGCACATGATTCAAATATAAACAATGGTTTGAAAACATTGCTCTAATCTTCCTCTTTCTCCTATTTTCAACTAGAAGCATCACTTCTTTTGTAAAATAAAATTCAGAAAAAGTATCAAACTATGCAATGTTACTCCACCTTTCAACAACTCCTTTAATTTCCATGGTTACTACTTACTAATTGAAGTGTGTGGCCTGATCTCATCTAAAGGTTTAACGTGTTAGAGAGAGCACACTTTTATTTGCTTAATATATATCAACATGCCCCCTCACATGCGGTCCTAATTGTTTTTCATGGACCAAGCACATGTAAATTCTTGTTGATAATGAGTGGCAGTGAGTATTGAACCCAGGACCTTAGATACCATGTTGAAGTGTGTAACCATCTCATCAAAAAAAAAACTGAAGTTTGTTGGAGAGAGCACACTTTTATCTACTTAATTATATATCAACATTAATTGTCATTTTTGTATCAGACTGAATGAACCACTTCCAACAGTCCAATAATTCTGGTGTGCAGTTACTGTTGCACACCTAAATAAATAAATAAAAGTATCCTCAACATAAGTTTTAGATGAAGTGGTCACACAATTTTATATGATATCAAAGGAGGCAAAGATCCTAGATTCAAGTCTCACAGCCACCAAAACAAAGACTAAGGCCCGTTATAAAGGAAGTATTGCAGATTTAACTGAATAAATAAATGAAAGTACCCTATCTAATACCTTAAACTTTTAAATGAAGTGGTCACACAACTAAGGTATTTAATAAAGTCTGACACATCATGAGACAACTCCGTATTTCAACAAGCAGTCACAATTTGGACTGTATACACTCCAATATTTCTATGGGCACCTCCACAACCTTAGCATATGATGGTCTTAAATAAACATTTCACTTTTCTGGTATGGGAACTGCTTTCCCAACAAAAGGGGGGAAAAGGGAAAAAAAGAGCTCCAAGGAGGAATGCGTAGTATATAAGCCACGGTATCCTAAAATATTACATGTTTGCTATACGTATCAGAGAAAACAAACTAACCCTGTCCTAGCTAAATTGGTTAGGTTGATCTAGAGATCTTTGATTATGAAATCACCCTTCAAACGAAAGAAACATAAAACAATCAAAAGAATAGTCTAGATAATACAGACCATCTCCAACAAACTCTGTGACATCCTCTTGCCAAGCTTTCTTAAACAAGTCATCAAACTGCACGGATAACTCACTCTGCAGATAGCCAGACAGAGATGCTTATCAGAAAACAAGAAGATGAGGACAAAATTACTTGACCCATTCCATAGCAAATCTGACGAGCAGACCTAGGTGCATATAATCCATCACAGTTCTTACTTGATAGGATGGAAATACAAAGTATAGATGTCTGTATTTTATATAAGAAAACTTGAGTTCATACTGATACTGACCAGTTTCGCCTCCACTGTGTTCGTGACAGCACTCTGATCGTCATATATATTCCATGAGAAGGAATGCGTCTCCATCACATAAAAATAAGATCTCTCAGAACTTCATGTATACAGAGAATAGAAACTTAAGCAAGAGCTCTTCAATGGTTAAAAAAACTCAAGCACCTTACCTTAAGATCACCAAGATCAGGCCCTTGCTTAAAGCTTGGAGGAGCGGTTTGGGCAGGACCGCCATTAAGCACCTCCCTTACCCATTCATCGTTGGTAGCACCATCAGGAACAACTCTGCCCAATGAAGGAGAATCATCCAAGCCACCAGGTCGAAAAGGACGATTATTGATGCTTCCTCTAACGAAATCCTTTGGTGGCCCAACAATACGTGGCAGAGCCCCAGAATCCTCAGTTCCAACTGTAAGTTCAGATACATCTCTCTGAGAAGTCAGAAATTAGCCAAAATTGTCATGATTAGCAACCAAAAAACGGAAATTGTCAGACACTGAAATTCTCCAGTAGTTTTAGTATGGAAAGGAAATGGAAAATCAGAAGTAGCGAAAGAACTTGTTAAACCATGAACACTTTTTTCTTGTTCCTTTTTGTTGGGTTGCGGGTTTTTTTTGTGTGTGTGTGTGGGGGNTTACTCATGATTGTCTTATACCGAGCTAGCAACTAAATCAATAACAAGTTGATAAAATGAAAATGCAAATTCTAAATACCTCCTCTGAGTTTGGCTCCCATCTTCCATTATCCAATCTGTCCCTCTGACGTCTAAAAGGCACTTCCCATATTGGAACAACAACAGATCGTGGCAAAGATGGATCTGGAAGGATGTTAGCTCTTTCAAACCAATCAAACTCCCACTGCCTTCCGGCTTTTTCGGGAGAAAATTCATCTGCATCCAGCTGAGGCAATAGATACTTCTCCCTAATATATTCTTTTATTGTTTCAGGTGTTTCCTTTGGAAATGCAGGCGGCTGAAATGACAGTACAAGTGATCGTAAACAGTTTTTACTATTTTGTTTAACTGATATGGAGTGAGTACTGGAGTTAAAAATTTCAAATTATACATCAAGTAGAGATGTCATTATTAGGGAGGTTGACAAAAGGTAACAATTTAAGTTATTCATATAACTGGAAATATTAAATATGGATATGCTGCTAGTATATAAAACTCGCTGAAAGTCCTTGGCCTTATAGGTAGCAATTCAAAGAGCTATCAACCAATCAACTACGCCTCAATCTAAGATTAGATGGGTCGGCTATCTGCACCCTCTGTATCTATTCCGCTCTATCCAAGTACATTCTATTTCAATACCAAATATTTTGCCTTTTACGAAAAATTAGGGATTTTCTAAAACTAGAGCTTCTCCAAATCTCCCACTTACAAAGATTCCTAGAGTCAAAACCCAAAAGCTAGATTAAGATATTAGAGCCAGAAAAAATATACAGGCTTCAACTAGGGGGGATTCCAGAAAGGTTAACCAAACAGTTTGCAGGATGTTAATTATTATTTCAAAAGCAAATTAGAGGGAAAGAGACAATCAAACTAGGTCATGTTTTAAAAAGATTGATCACTAAGAATTTAGTGCAAACAACTGACCTTCCTTGTTCATAGTGATTGGGGAGTTCTCTCCAAACTACTAGGTCAAGGGTTCAAGACGGGTAACTGGTCTCAAAAAAAAAATTATCGCAAAACTAATATCTCTTGCTATTGAGTACATATCAAGCATTTGGTGGGTCGTTGCTTGATCGGATTAATATGGACTTGAAAATCCAAATCAAGAAAGAATAGTTTTTGCTAACCAACAATAATAACCAAAAAGTTGGATCCCTGGCTGAAGATACACGCATATGGACAGATTGAGATTCTAAAACCTCAAGAGTTAACTAGTACTTCTTTGGAATAAATGAACAAAACTTGTTACGTCCAAGCATGCATCAAAAATCAATAACAAAATAAAAACCCAGTATTTTTGTAGACAAGAAAAGGAAATTCATTAATTAAAACCACATAAGTAAGCAACCGGAGCCACAACGATAGCACCGCAGGTAAAAGGTAGCATTTGGTTCGAGCACATTCCCTCAAACAGGTTCAGCATAGCACACTCCAAAAGTGACTGACTTGACCACAACAACATTAAGAGCCAATGTGTCCTCCAAGAAAAACAAAAATCTACCAAGAAAATTAAATCCTTCTGGCACTATAAATTTAAATTAGAAAAATTGTATCGTATCAATTAGAACTTTTATATTGGTATTATCAAATAGAACCCCAGTTTTAACTGCAGAAAGGTAGATAAAGGATTACTATGGACCAAAGGTAATCTACAAGTGGAAATGCAACTGAGAAGGAACCATGAATAAACAATAAATTTTTAGAAAAACTAGTGAACCTTATCTTTGCTTATTAAAAAAAGGAAAAAATAAAAGTAGTGAACCATTAACCACTTTACAGGATCAGGAGGAAAGACATAGACCAAAGAGATGAATTCCCTAGGTTGTTCAACAGTGTGTTAGTAACTGTAACTGCACCATAGACTTGTTCATGTTATAGAAGACCAGACTTATTCCTCCCTTTATAATAGGCCACTACATACTAAAGTAACATATTCACAACCTCTTACGATCAGAACAGATTTTTGACGTGTAATTCACAACCCAAGATGTTTGTTGCACCCTCCTTTTTCGGCATGACAGCTATGAAGGAAGCATTGAGACTTTTTTCAAATTCTCCGGTCTCCTGAGATGCAGCATTGATCTCCATAATCTCTCCTTTGACCGTGTTTCAATACCGTTAGAAGAAAGCCATTGTGAATCCATTCGGTCCCGGGTCTTATCACCTGAACATCTCTCTACCGCCCCCCTCACCTCGTCTTCCACAATAGCCCTCTCCAATCACTCCCTATTATGCTCACCTATTTGATGGAACACTGACCCCCCCAACTTCGGTATTCAATCGTTCATAAAATCTCAGTATTCCCCCCTTACCTCCTCTCCCTCATATTCCACCTCATCCACTTTCATAGACCATAAAATTTCTCCTCTTATTTGCTATTGTTACCCTATGGAGGAACTTTTATTTGAGTTCCCCTCCTCCAACCACAAAGCTCTCAATTTTTGCCTCTGCTAAGAATTAGGAAATTGTTAATATGGAAAGAGCCCGCTGCTTCTAAATATAGAAAAATAATCCTATATTTGTGTAATTAGAAATAGGAATTACTAAAGATCCTTCCCTTTTTAGAATTGTTTCTGAACACTGTTTAAACTCCGAAATGCCGAAGGAAATAATCTAGTCATTCATTCCCCAAAATTTCTTCTTTTTCTCTCCGGTATCAGTTGGCCAATATTGTTACGTCACTCCAATGCTCCAAAATTGAATATATTTGTGGCAAGTTAGGAGCATACAATATGTACGCTCCAACTTGAGGGAGAGTATTAAGAATTAGGAAATTTTTAATATAGAAATAGCACATTCCTAGTAAATATGGTAAAATCCTTATAATAGTTTAATTAGAAATAGGATTTACTTTCCCTTCCTTTATCGGGTTACTTTCCTTTCCTTTCCTTTCATTTTGTAGGATCCCTTGTAAAAAATATTAAGACCCCAGCATGCTTGAGGAAATAATCGAGCCAATTATTCCCAAAGTCTTCTTCTTTATCTTTCGTTTACAATTTCCAACTTATATCTTGAGCTATTGCTGATGTAGTTATCTCTCTTCACATCCTCCTTCACTTTTTCACTCTGCTCCAATTCACCCCTTTTGCCCTCTCAACTTCTCTAATTCATTCATAAGCTTTTGCATCCTCATCTCTACCCTCCCAAAGACCTCCGTATTACACATCTTTATGTCCCCTTTCAATAATTTTGAATTTCTGAGACCGGGAATGATGGTTTGCCCAGGACTACATATCCATTCCCCAGCCTCCCACTCTATCTCCAAAGTCCATTTTTCTAGCCACATGTTCTCAAATCTGATAGGCGGCTTGGTCGAAACTACCCTCGCCAAGAGAATCTTTAGCACAGTCGTAACCATTTCCTCCCAAGAGATCAACACTAAGAATCTGTCTAGTCTTGATTATAATGTTCAGTCTTCTACCCTAGACAATGAGAAACTAGCCCTATCAAAAGAAAATCAATAAAAATGATTATCAATGAACTCTAAGAGCTCCTCAATTGCCTTTGACATTGTTTTACAGCACATCATTCCCTCTGAAAACCTAACAGTAAACGAGCTCATTGGAAGAAAAAGTATCGTCAGAAAATTGCACAAAAAGGGCTCACGCGCCAATAGTCGCTCCAAAAATGTCTCTGGTGCGCATGTGGTTGCATATTGTCGCAAGCGGCTTCCGGCAAATGTTTGGTTTGTCGTAGTTTGTCATGAGGCTCTTCCGCCTTGATAATAAAGTTGTTAGTTGAGAATAATTGTCAGGCGAGGATGTCTTCTCTACCCCCTTAAACCCCAAAGGTTATTGGTTACATAAGGAGCATGAAACGGTCAAATAGAGCAGAATGGACTAAAAGTACTCATATAAGCAGCCCAATCAATTTGAAAGTTGAAACTAAAGGAAGATGTTTCTCTCGTTGTCATAAATAAGTTATATTAATTAAAATTTGTCCTTTCCTCCTCTTTTGGCAATTAACTAACGTGCATTCATACAAGATTTGGAAAAATAAAACATACAGATGCAAAATCCCGAAAATCATCTTGAATGTATAAATAGGGAGAGTGAAACTATGAATGTATAAAAACTAAGTGATTTCTTCCCTTACACCTAAAGCTTTAGTTGACTGAGTTATCCAGTAGTAAATCGGATCTAATACAGGTTTGGCGTGCTTGACAAAACTCACAACTTCCAATTCAAACCCTAATTACATGTGTGTGACTGACATGTTCGGATACCAAAGATCACATAGCTTGACAAAATAGAAAGTATCATACTACAAAATGAAACTTTTATGATGGAGCATGAACTAGCATAAAGGTCATTCCACGTCCACACATGTTGAGGATAACGTTATAAAGTAGTGGAACTTAAAATGTATGAACACCTTAAAAGAGAACCTAAATATGTGTGTATGCGCGAACATGTCTGTGCTTTGTGAGAGAGTGTGGGCATGCGAGATAGAAAAGTTGGGCTCGACAAAACAATAATTATCATAGCATGGTGTCCTTCCCTGAGATGTACTTTCATGCTGGAGTAGAGACTACCATGAAAGTCATTCCAGGTCCACACACGTTGAATAAAGTTGTTAAGAAATAACGGAACCCAAGATAGATGACCCTCTTTCTACTCTACTTGTTCCAATCACTCTCCTTCCTCAAGAGCCAACCACCAATTGCTCTCCAGTATAGAACTTTTCTCTAACTTCATTCAAAAAACCAGCCTTTTAGCTAACCTATCTAAACAATACTTCGCAACCAAACTAGAAAATGTCTAAGCAAACGCTTTTGGAAGCATTTTTTCCACTATTATTGGATACATTCGGTCATTAGTCGAAGCCTATGGAAACAAAAAGCCTATATAGAAATTCAAATGATGCGCCTTAACTGTAACTAAAATGAAAAAGGAGTAGTGTGAGTGAGAAAAAAACTTACGAGTATGAAGTCAGGAATCAAATTGAGAGGATTATCGCGTTCAACAGGAGGGAGAGGCTCGATCTTGAGGTGACCACTGTGCCCCGTAAACCCTATTCGAAATGATAATTCCTTTGCTGCTACTATCCGATCCATATTTTTATAATGTTCTATTATTTTACTCTTCGCTTTCAGCTTTTGATTCTTTTACATGTGTATCACTGTCCTAGTAACTCCGGCGAAATTCTGCCGGAAAATGTGGGAAAGCGGTACGAAATTGAGCCGTTCACGGTGGTTTTGAATATACTTTTGCCGGCGGAGGGTCACGGCGGGATGTTCCTTTATACTTATTTTCTTTCTTTTTCTTTTTTCACCTTGGAAGTGCAAAAAGTTTTGGGCCTAAAGATTTAGGAACCCGTTTGGAGTAAAAACTACGTGGGCACCCTGTTTGGTCACCCCAATTTAACCTATATTCATTTTTTTTAAAACTTTTAACTTGTACCCACTTTTTAAATAATTTCAGCTCCCCTTTCCCTCGCTGAGCTGAAGTTCACCAGTTATAAAGACAATACTTCAGCATACGGGGCTGAAGTTTCCCAGTTACAAAGACAAAACTTCACTTCTAGAGCTGAAGTTTCTCAGTTACAAACTTCAGCTCTAGAGCTAAATTTTCAAGTTATAAAGACAACAACTTCAGCATATGGGGCTGAAGTTCCCCAGTTCCCCAGTTAATGGACTGAAGTTGTTGTCTTTATAACTTGGGAACTTCAGCCCTCTATGCTCAAGTTCCTCATTTACAAAAAACAAAACTTCAGCTCTAGAGCTGAAGTTCCCCAGTTCAGCCCCGTATGCTGATGTTTTTGTCTTTATAACTGGGAAACTTCAGCATACGGCTGAAGTTCCCCATTTACTAGAGCTGAAGAACTTCAGCTGAAGTTCGCAAGCTACTTCAGACCCGTCTACTAGAATGCTGAAGTTATGCGCAAAAGCGGGTACGGATGCAAATTTTTTTACAAAGCGGGTATAAGTTAAAACGTGGCACAAAAAGTGAGTACGGATGCAAAAGCCCCCCGTTTGGACAAAAAAAAAGTTTTACTTTTTTCCAAAAAAATTCAAATTTTTTCGAAATCAACGTTTGTTTATAAAATTTTCAATTTTCACTTAAAGATATATTTTTAAAAAAAAATTAAAATTTAAAAATTCCAAAAGAAATGGTAAAAAAATAAAATTCAAGTGAAAACGATATTTGGAATTTAGAGTTGTGTTTGGACATAAAATTCAGTTTGGGTTGTTTTTGAAGTTTTGTGAGTGATTTGAGTGAAAAATTTTAGAAAACAACTTTTTGGAGTTTTTCAAATTTTCAAAAAGTTCTAAAATGCATCTTCAAGTAAAAATTGGAAATTTTATGAACAAACATTTATTTCGAAAAAAAGTGAAATTTTTTTGGAAAAAAGAAAAAAAAATTATGTCCAAACGGGCTCTAAATTTCAAATATCATTTTCATGTGAAATTTTTTTTTACCATTTTTTGAAATTTTACAATTCTTATGTCACAACGCCTGCTTAGCACTTTGCCCGCTTAATTTTATGAGTGTATTGTTTTCCTACATAAACTAAACGATTTTGCATTTAATACCCCCAACAGAGTTGTGCTTAGAGGGGCATCGAACTGGATATGAAAATTTCGGTTTGGATTTTCAATTTTTTGATTGAAAATATGACAATCCAAATCCAATCAAAATATGCTCGGATTGGATCGGAATTTTTAAATTTGATTTTGAATTAATCGATCTGGATATTTTGAATTTTCTATTTTGAGCTTATAAGTTGAGATGCTTCTTCTTTTTACAAAAATGTATATCCAAATGAAGTACTCATGTTAAATTGCCTGAAAATTTTCTCATTCTCACTACTTAAATCATCCAAATATATATTCAAGTAATGAAATTATTATCAAGAAAATGTATTAGAGATATTAATACAACTGATACGAAGTAGCAATAGTAAAACCATGTTGAAATAGAAAGTATTCTGACAGTAATTTAGTAATTAGTGTGAATATATGAGATAATATCTATTGTGTATGGTGTTTGAACTTATTACTACTGGCATATGGATAATGGACTAAATCTAACGTATAAAAAAATTGGATTTTCAAATATCCAAAAATTGAAATATTAAATCAAATATCCAAAATTAATAAAAGCTAAATTCAAAATCCAATATGTAATATGAATACAACGCAATAATCTAAAAAAATGGGATTTCAGTTTGGATTTCGAGTTTGCGCAACTTATGTCGACCCCTATGAATGATAACCTTTTTTTGCAGTCAAGAAAAGGGTGTTCACGAAAAATAAAAAATCTAACCAAATCAAAAAATCAAATTAAATCGAATATAAAATCACCATATCAATGAGTTTATCCGCGACAAGATGGGTGTGGTCTCTATTGAGGACAAGATGCGGGAAGCGAGGCTTAGGTGATTTGGACATGTGAGGAGGATGAGTACAGATGCACAGTTTCAACTGACCGAGGACATGACCCTTGATAGGAAGGTATGGAGGTCGAGGATTAGGGTAGTAGGGTAGGTGGTGTAGATTGTTCGTACCGATAGTATTAGTACGCACTCTCGCATTTTGTTTCTTGATTCTTCTCTCCAGATAGTTCTACAAAACTCAAGGACTTTAGCAGTATATGTCTCGAACATAGAATAATGCAGACTTCCTTGAGATGTATTTGATCTCCATAAAAAAGGTGATGTTCTTAAACTATTTGATCGTCAAGAAGTGTCTGATCGCATCTTGATCTTTGTGTTAATATTCCATGAGTTTATGGAAATTTCGATACGATCTCTTTGTGAATGTTCCATGAGTTGATGAAATTTTCAAGATTGTGATCCTTACTTGGGATGTAAGTTATAACTATTACAGATTATCCGTTTTGATTATTTAAATTTGCTCAATTCTTGCTAAGCATATATTGATTTATAACGAAAATTCATACATAATTTTAATAAATTAAATGGATTAAATTTGCACTTCAAAGTAAAAGATCGTCTGAAACGAAAAAAAATAAAAAATAGATAGGTTTGTTTATAGGTAAGAAGTAGAAACCTATGTATCAATTTTTTGCTTTTTCTTTTTATATTGCTTACACAAAAACGTTATTGATTACGCTATAAAAATCAAATAGCGCTTGAGAGATTTGAGGAAAAGCTATTAATTTAATACACTATAATATGGGAATATTTACTGTATTTGGTAAATTGTGTACTATCATCGATGTTGATAATATAATTACCACTTTCAAATGGAAAATTCACGTGCATAATAATACATTAATATTGTATGCGTTTGACAACATTGTCGATTCTAAACCTATTTAACCATATACGTCTTCATTGTTCTTGGATATAAAAAAAGAAGAAAACAACTTTTGGGCTCTTATGCTTTTACAACTTTGAACCTTTAGGGCTCGTTTGGTATGAGATAAAGGGATAATTAATCCCGAGATTAAATGTGAAATGAATTAATCCCACGTTTGGCTGAGATAGATCATGATAAAACTAATCTCGAGATAACTTGTTTCCCAACCAAACAACCCCTTAATGTAGACATTTAAGGTAGTAACACGTGCTTTGGAGTTGGCATTCAATGAAATGACATTCTCATGTATGCTAATTAGCAACAAATATCTTGTCTTACTATATATAGTTGTAACAAATTGTTAGTTTATTGAAGTCATATTGACATGAAATGAGCTTAAATGGAGAAGCATGATCAGTAAGAAGCCATAAAAGACAGCAACCAAAGATGAAGGAAAATACACTTAGCCATAAAAGAAAATTGCCAGTACCATACATGAAATTTCTGTTCTCACCTAAACATCAACTCTCCACATGGCAACATTTGTACAATCGCGTTGATATAAACTACCTCGCCGGTCTTATATTTTTTACACCCTCCGGAGACTTGACTTCCTCTGCACAGCCATCTCGAATATTTGACATCTGAGCTTCAGCATACCTGATTTTATGTTTTAACTACACAATTTACAGCTCTCTAGTACATGTAACAACTTTATTTGCAATTTACTCCATACCTTTGAAGACATGTATGGAGCTAAAACACTAGATGTGGAAGAAAAGGAAGATAGGTAGCTCAAACTAAGCCTCGGTTAGCTGTACAACTTTCTTTCCTACAAGACTAAGCCGGACTTAGGGACTGAGCAGCAATTCTTCTTTCTGCAAAACAGCACAATGAAATCATTTAGTACGTGTTCGGACAATATCCAGTTGAAGCTGATTAAAAAAGCATATTTGAAGTTGAATAACAATGCATTGAATGCTCCAGACAAATGCAAACAGGAAACTGCTTACCCCCAGCAGCAACCAGCTTTTCAACACGCGCAACAATATGCTTTCCGTAAGTGTATTTCTTCAGAGCATTCAAGTGAACTCTTATCCTCGACATGATCAGCTCACGTTGCTGATCGCTACAAGTTTCCAAAACTTTTTGTACAACGTAATTTGCAAACTGATCTTTCATCATAGCCTGGATAAAAAGAAGAAAAATGAGGAAACAAAATGCAAAACCAAACCTTCTCGCTTTTTAACTCTACTGGGAAATGAGAGCATGAGAAACAAGACTGTAAGAATTTATATGATGCACAAAATGCCACCACTAGCAAAATCAAAATCACCTATATATGTGGCTCAGTGGCTGTATTCCCAAGATGAACTCTATCCCCATAGATGAAAAAATTAAAACGCAAATATTACTAAGGTCCAAATTTCATGATTGAATAGCTTAACATAGGCAAAGCAAGGGTTGATTCATGATATTTGAGGAAATACTTTTGGAATACACTTAGGTAAATATTTGTCCAGCAAAAATCTTGAGCCTCTAACTAAACGTATTAAATAATAAGTAGGTAGCGCTGTTTTCAGGCTACAAGGGAGCTTGAAATGGTACAATTAATTTATTATTTTATATTAGCAGCAGAAATGTTTTAGCCAAAAGCTTTCAGGAAAATTATTTCTTCTTAGCTAACCGACATGAAGTTGTAGGTAGTCCATCCTCAAAACATTCCTTATTTGGGATACTTGATGTGGGTCAAATCTAAAGTGAGATCTTGAAAAAAGGTAGAAGGTGGGGAGAAAGGAAGTTCCCAAAGTAGAAACTCATCAATCAACCAACTCCTCCATAATCCCAAGTCAGTGGAGGTAGTGCATAAGAGTCCTGTATCCATCACAAGCTCAAGAAGTCCAACTGGAATATAGTTCAAGAAGTCTAGCTCACAAGCTCACAGTAATTCTTCCACTTCAACAACTAGGACTATTTCTTTAAGGGCAATGTCCTACAGACATTAGGGAACTACCCAATGTTCCACGACATCTCTTACTCTTGTTTTTCCAAGAAAACAGTCTCAGCATCCAAAGTCTAGTGTTACAGGGTCACAACGCATATGAATTATATCTAATTAAAGGGGGGAGGAACAGGCCAGAATGTCCAAAAGCACGAGCATAATATGAATGTCAGAAAATCCAGTGTTTCTCTGCTGCCAATATGTGATTTGCTTGGAAATGGTGAATAATTAAACACATTGATATGCGACACCACTATGCATCTTTGTTCTCACGTCCTTCAAACATGTCAAGGGGAAGTCCAATAGAGAGGTTTAGATGTCGTAGCTGGCGCACTGGCCCGTTTCATTCTTGCAATCTATGTATCAGTTACTTAGAGGGTCTAATGACTTAAATTCAGAGGCAGGAAACCTGACTTACAGATGAAGCACGCTAGACGAATGACCGTTCAATGACATCATCTTCCAAACACTTCTTGCTTTTCAAAAGTATGTGCCACACAATATCAGATATCAGCTATGACTATACCATCCAGGTTAACTATTAAGTCTCTTTTCTTCCAACTTCAACCTTTTAAGTGACTCACAGCCTATCCAAACTTAGTCCTAATGATCTCACAGCTAGCTGTCTTAGTGATTAATCCTGAGAGGTCGCCAAGCTCCATTTACAAGGGGGAAGGAAGGAAGGAAGAAGGCAATGCTATGCTTCTCAACAGATACAGGTGAGCCAAACAGAGGCAGTGTCCTGACAAGAGACCCACCAAAAGATAATAATCAGTAGTTCATAAATTTTGTAGGTTTAATCATCCTATTCTGATGCTCCAAAATATCCTGAATCATGCCTGCTAAGCAAGAGTTGAGCTTTTTGGCGAACCATACAAGAGGTTAAAATTAAATCTCAGCGAATGCACAAACTACATTGTTTCCATGCTATTAGGTGCATAAGAAAGATCACTTTTTGTTTGGGATAAAGTAAAGTAGCAGGAGTAACAAATATTATGAACCCAATAACCATATCGAAATCAACATCCTGCTTAACCCAAGGCTAAAGTTTAGACAGACCTGAAGAGGTTCATTTTCATCAGTGGTACCAAGCATCTCGTTCACCAGTAGCTGTCGTTCACTAGAATTACAAAAAGTTAAACACTTCTCAACAACATTAGAGGCAAACTTCTGCTGGCTCATTTGCACAATCTTCCCAGCTAGTTCCTGAATTATAATAGAGCGCTCATGCGGCTTCCCGTGCTCCAATACATGCTGCAAGTGTTGCATTTAAAACAACAAATAGAAGAAAAGGAAAACAAGGTCGAATCATACCTCAGTATAGGTATGAAAGACATGTTTGCTAATATATAGCAAAGTCTTGTTAGCACAAAGAAAAGTTTAATTGACCAAAGGAGCTTCTTCAATCACTAGCGCTTTAGCAAACAAAATGGAAGGCAGCAATAAAGGAAGGTTTTTGCTGTATCAAAGAGCGTAATACCATTGCTTAATAACCTTTTTTCCAGCCAGAACATGTACTAGGTTCCCCCATTTAGCATCATGTCGAGGGCAGTAGCATACATTGGCAGCACTAGAGAACCAGGTGAATGTGCATGCAGATTGAAAGTTGATTGAATTTTTTTGCAAATACTATCTCAATCGTTTTCGTTTTTTTTTTGGGNACACTTTGCAAACAAACAAAACGCGCAAAGTTGGAAGAAAAAATTGCAAAAGATTTCACTTCTCCAACCAAATGCCTTTATAATAAAATCAATGACCTCATTTTAGAATTTACAGTGACACAAAATGTTTTCCTAAAAGAATCATAAAAGCAAGACAGAACCATCAAATAATGAAATGAAATGCGCAATATTACCTTAATTTGAAAATAAGCAAAACATGTGCCCATATCAACAACAAATTCAGGAATCGTCAACTCAGATACATTTTACGAATTGCTCCATACTAGTCAAGAATACAACATGATAAAACGAACTACTAACTCATGAAAAAGAAAATGGAAATAGTAACTTCTAAATAAGACAGTCAAAACCAGTATATAGATAGTGAGTATTCCATACCTGAACAACATAATTACCATACTGATCTTGTGCCAACATGCTTACAGATTCCAAGATTTCTTCCATCACTTTACTTTGGGTTTCTGGATCGCTACAGTGTTCCAATACTCTCTGACAGATGAAGGAATATTAGTAAATATCAAACTGAAATTACCAACCCAAATGGATAAGACACATTACTCATCTACCTGTATTACTCGACAGCCATATGGATGGGTGGAGAGAGTAACAACTTGTCCGAAAAATGTCGAGACGACAAATTGAATGTGATCTTCAGGTACACATTCAATACATTTCTGAATGACATGATTTCCATTCTGATCTCGTACACAGCGCATGATATTACCATCAAGCTCCTCAACCATTTTGATCTTCTGGTCCACGTCGACTACTTCTATTGCCTGTACAGTGAACCAAACATTTTACCACAATTTTCAACTAAACATAACTCAGATATTGAGAATGCAGCCCACTGGTTGGTGCTATATTTAGTATATCAGAATAAGAACCAAAGGAAAAGATTAACACTTAAGTGTGCATGAGCATTATTTTTCTTTTTCTTTTTTTATGAAGCTTAAGTGTGAATGAGCATTTCTAGATTCAATTTGGTGTACCTTCTGTATGACGCGACAACCATACATTTGAAGGCTCAGTGTTAAAACATGCCCAAAGAGCTTGCCAGCTAATTCTCTCCTCTGAGATGCCATTCCATGTTCAAAAAACTGCAAGAGAAGTATGGACAATTGGACATTACAATCCAATTAAAGAGAAACAGGAGATTGGAAGATCATGCACCTCAAGTTCAATCTATACTCCATAGAATTACACATGCCTTCTGGATTACGTAATTTCCAAAGACATCAGTCATCAAAGTAAGAGCTTGGGGGGAAATTTCCTGAAACACCATGTTTTTCTCCTCAGTGGTGGCAGTTTCCAGCTTTTGCTGAATGAATCGGCTCCCATACTGGTCGGCGCTGATCATAGATGATATATAAGTATTAGAATCAAGGCTAGTTCAAGTTGAAAAAACAAACACATAAGAGCAAGTTTACCTAAACTCAACAACGTGGCCTACAATTTCTGAAAGTTCAAAACACCTGGTCTTGTTGCTTTTGAACTCTTCCAGTAAGGAGGATGCTAAGCTATTTTCCATATTATCCAAGTGATATGGTCCTATGACACCTGCAGCTATGTTTCTCATTCGTCTCATATTATTATAATCACTATGCCTCATAGGACTACCAGGTCCCACTGGAGAGCCTGGGATGACAGGACTTGCTAAAGGACTTCCAGGATATGACAAGCCAACTCCAAACGCAGGATTTCCATAATAGCCATGATGACCTGAACCACCGCTTTTGTATTGAGATTTCTGAGGTAGAACATTATTACCAAGATAAGCTTTCTGAAGCAAGTCTACATACGAATTGCCGCCCATGTAGCTCCTGTCCAAGGAAGGATCATTAAGAGCAGCAACCTGCGCAACATATTCAGCTGTCAAGTACTGAAGATACATAGGGTCCACGAATGACGGCCCACCCATTTGATTTCCCATTCTGCTGAGATTATGCTCTGAGGTTGCAGCACTCAAATTAGGGATTCGAGAGTCCAATCCAGGTACAGCCATAGCTGATGCAGCAGCAGCATTTCCAAATAAAGGTGGCAAATTATAGTTGCCAAGATGGCTTGACATTGGACTGAGAGGATGACCACTTAAACCATAATTAGAAAAAGATGAATTTGGACTATCCAAATGTGGATATTGAGAAAGTACGCCACCCCCACTATTCAATCCAGATGTTGGGGATCCTTTGAGGTATGAACTATTGGAGAAAGCAGCTTGGCGGTTAGAACTATTAAGGTCTGAGCCGACAGAATATGGTACTTTTGCAGACTGAACAGTAGAAGCCATATTAAACTGTGGGGATTCAGCTTGCTTCAAAAATTCATGCTGTTTCGTGTTATTCTGCCCACCTGCAAGATTGGTGAGGATAGTATTAAAACCAATGTCCTGTTCAATCTGCTGTTCAATCTGAGAAATAATTTCATCCGGCGTACCATTAGATAGATTCATGCCAGACAAAGCAGCAACAAGCTCTGAAGACTCAGTTGTGTGACCATTAAATGAATTTGGACTATTAACACTTCTCTTGTCTAAATTGACTACCCTCCCTCCACCAATAGGAGTAAGGCAAGGACTAGGAGCCCTCGCAATGTGTTGGGGATCAGGAGTGGTACTTCTTGATAAAGCAGCAGCATATGAATAGGAAGCAGCCACCTCATCAGATGGGATTTGTGTGCTTGATGCAGATCTTAAAGGCTTTGAAGAAGAAAACGAAAGCTCAGCTTCTGCTGCATCACCACTTCCATCAAAAGCATTTCGGCTAGCTGGCCGCGAAGGGTGACCAGGAGCAGGAGACACACGGCTGAAGTCACCCTGGATTAGACATGGTTTAAAACCCATCAGATGACCATGTTAAACTCTCTTTCTCACAGATTAAACGTAAAAAAAATTACTCCTAAGAAAAAATAATACTCCTCCATTTCAATTTATGTATCTTAGTTTGATTGTGCACGGAGTTTAAAAAAAGTACGAAAACTTTTGAATCTTGTGATCTTAAACTAAAGATGTGTATAATGTACCAAAATGCCCTTGAATCTTGTGTTCTTGCTAAATATAAAAAGAAACATTCTTTTTGAAACGGTCTAAAAAGGAAAGTAAGACGCATAAATTAAAACAAAAGGAGTAACAAATATCGACCGCTTATTTTATAATTGGAAGGAAACATTAACACTACAAAAAAAATATTGTGGAAGGTGTTTATTTATTGAAACTCAAAAATGTAGAAATCCAAAATTAGAAAAGGTAAAAGGAAATGCCCTTAGCAACATAACAACAGTATAATGAATCAGATGCCATGCAGTAAACAGACGTCTTGATCCATTTCATCTAAGATTATACTTTGTTAGTTTCACAAATTATCCAAAACTACCCTTTATAGAGTACAGAAACTCCGCTGAGCTGCAAAACCAGTTAGATATAACATGAAAAGAGAAACTATAGATCACACTATAGGGGATGGGAGAAGAATGGAGCACATCCGCCCAACCAGAAATTTGAAGTGAAGGTAGGACTGGGAGTCCGGACATGGGTGAATATACCCAAAAGGGAAAGAAACATTTGACTCCTCAGCTAGTAATGTTTAGACAAACACAACGATAGAGCTGTTTATGACTTTCTTTAAGGGGAACACAGTATAAACAAATATATATTCGCAACATAAAAAAATTCTATTTTTTCCTTAGTATAGCAATTTCAGTATCTTATATTGCCTTTGAACTTACTGCAAGTATACATAAAAATGCAACATCGTTAATAGACTATCATCAATTGTTACAGTATTTTGCTCTTATCCTGCGAATGCAAAAAAAAGTCCCACATATGAAATAATAGACACACACACCTCAGTATCAGAATCATTTATCGCCTATGAACTAATGTGCGCTTTCATGCCCAGTAAGCAAGGAAATGCAACATTGTCCCGATTGACATGAGATGCTTGATCTTATTGGAATACACTGGACCCACACTTTCTCATAGCCAATCGCACACTTGATATCATTAATTGTCACCTAAGTTGCTCGGACCCGGGTGCGGGTGTCCGATACGGGTGCGGATCTAGAGGTCGGATCCTTCAGGATCTAAATTTCTAGATTCGGGTGTACGGATTCAAGTATGGATACCAGTGTTGGGATTCGGCTAAAAATAATTCAAATATCTCAAGGTAGAGTTATAAAAATATGTCTAAATTATGAGACATTATTTGGAAAACTTACAAGGTGTTCCAAGGAGGAGAAAATATTGATCAAGAAGAGAAGAGAACCCGAGAAGAAGATAAAAGAAAAAGGACTAACATAGAAATTTCTTATATACAAGGTATTCTATTTCTTCAATTTCACCCTAGCTTTTATTTTGATTTCAAAAATCATTGTATCTTTCCCGAATTTCTCCGTCGATTTTGGTCAAAGTATCCAAAATCGGTTGACCATATCAGGTATGGATCCCACACCGACACTCACAACCACGTTGTGTTGACACGGGTGCGGCACCGAAAGTGAAGAGTCCGAGCAACTTAGATTGTCACAATATTTTGTTTTTACCATGTGATCGCATAAACCATTCTCATATATGGAACAAAAAATGCTTATTTATGTCATATATGTCCAGATGGATTGTCAATATAAAAAGTTTGAGATAGAAAGGAATAAACAAATAGAGAGAAATTAAATTCAAATTTAGAAGGTGCCCATTTAATCATAATACTAAAATGTAGGCCTCGGAGATGCAAAACTGCCTCAGATCTCATCAGCTTAGCAGCGACTATTGAGCGAAATGGGGTTACGTGTCTACCAAACCATCATGTAAACAAAACGGTTTAATGGGAAGATGAATCGACTATCACCTAGCATTCATGCCACAACAATAAAATATTTGCACAATTCAAAAATGACAAATCCAGCCAAAAAACCTCAAGGAAACTTGTTGATCTTTTTTCCTTCTACACCAAACATACCATTTGGGCAGTAACATAAATGAGCTAAATTCATGAAGCATTAAATACCAATTGTTAATAGTGGCACTTTCAAAAGCATTTAATACCAGAATCTTGGAATCTATCATCCAATAGTCATTGTTGAAATTGTAATAAATAAATAAAACACTGGATAAAGTTTGAAGCATGCACCTGGAATATTTCAGCAATGCTCTTCTTTTTACTACCTAGTCCTAGTCCTGGCAAACCAATCAGCCCATCACCACCCCATTCCACTGAACCCTGCAATTTATCCATCTCGTTCTCGCTCTCTGCTTTTTTCGAGTTAAATCCTGGAGGCATGGGTGACCTCCCACCATTACCATTATTATCGTTCTTGTTTACTTTCCTCCTATCACCAATAGCAGAGCTCCCTCCTTGCAACCTCTGCGAAAACCGCCAATCTTCTTTGGACAAAAGTGGTGGAGGCAACCTAGGATTAAGATTTACGTTGGAGTAATAGTAAGATAAGTAAGCAGGATCAGACCTAAGCTCCTCCTCAGACATGAAACCATTATTATTAAACAATCCACCCACTGCACTCAATGAACCCTCAACAGTAGGTGGAGCTGAGCCACTTCTATACATATTCAGCTCCTTTTCGCGTTCGTCAGCTTCTTGTCTTCGCTGATCATGAAGTAACATCCCAATCTCTTTCTCAAACTCATCTCCAAATGAATTTTCATTGTTCCCAATCATCGGCCTCCTATCCAATTCAGATACCATCTTCACTCACTCATTCCACAACAAATATAATCAATACCCACAAGCCTTAACAACCCAAGAAAAGCTATTCAAAATCAAAATTTTGTCATATATATAAACCCTAAAAACTACAAAATCCCAAGTGCACAACCTCAAAATCAAAGCTTTGAGCTCTTCAAAATCCAATCTTTGATCAAATAAAATAGTACCAAGAAAGCGCCATGATCAAAGCCCAATTATATACTCATTCTAAAACAAATATAATCAGTACCCACAAAACAAGAAAGGTAAAAGAGCCAAAACTTTATCATAAAATAAACCTTAAAACTACAAAAACCCACATGTATAAGCTGAAAATTGAAGCTTTGGTGTTGATAAAATACCCATCTTTGACTAATTAAACTCCAAGAAAGTTCTTTTTTCTCAACATAGAGCAGGTAAAGAAAACTGTTAGCTAATAAGAGAGGTGATGAAGGTTAAATGGGAGACAGGAGAATAAAAAATCTGGCGGCGAATCAATCCCTTTTAGGGTTTTGTTTTTTGAAGTAAGTATTAGGTAAGAAATGATTTAATGCAAAAAATAAAAAGTTTTATTCCACCGTACTAGGTAGTAAAAAGATTAAGTTAATACTAATAATTGTAGTTAAATATAGTGTCATTTGTCAAATATTTATTAGTCGGATGTAAATAGTTTTTTCCGTGTTTATACGAGCATAAAAGAGGGGGAAAAATCTTTAGCCCATGTTTTGAGAGCTGTACCTACTAAAACAAAGTCAATTACTTAAAAGAGTGTTAAGATAATTTAAAAATATTTATACAATTATGCCATCTAAAAGATAGCTTTAGATAAAATTTATGATTAAATAATAATTAGTAATAAACTATTAATTAATATGATGTACCAGGTTAAACATACTAACACGTAGGGGTGTCCATACCACTTAAAGTCGATTTTTTTATCAATTTAGTTTTTATTGTTTTTGTCAGTTTTTTATTTTTTTCTGTTATTTTCTTAAATATGAAATATACACTGCCAAGTATATATTCCGGCGAAGATATTCCAGCATAACATTAAATTAATTACTTTTTGAGAAAAAAATATTATTTTTTATATTGATGATAATTATATTAAATAGTAATAAATAATTTAAGGACTCAATTAAAGATAAATTATTTTTAATATGAAAAAAGTCACGACTTAGCAACTACCAACCAAACTAGAATTTAAAGGTAAATACTAGATTATTACAAAAAATAAACTACCAACTAGAAACGCAAATTATTAATATTTACCATATGATTTTACAAATTTTATATAAAATTTTACGTATAACTATGTGTAATAATAAATTTTTATAGTTGTTGCAGTTCGATTTTTCCAGTTATTTTTTTCTTAAAGTTAGAACTGAATAAATTTGATCGATTTTCAAAAATATCAATTTTTTATCGGTTTGAGTTGGTTTTTCGTTTGTTATGTACACCCATACTAGCACGATATAGTATTTTTTTCTTTCGTAATATAAGTTTGATATTCTTCTTTTTTTGTTAGAATATAGGAATAAATTAAACATAACAAGTCAACAGATTATTTTAGTTCTAACTTGGTTGGTAATCTCGTAATTTAAATTGTATTTTAAGACATTTGTTTAGTATAATTCTTTAGATTAAAAAAATCTATCTATATAGAATAGCAGAAGCAAAAGCACTATATTATAACAAGTGGCATAACCACAAAAAGCCAAGTACCATTGTTAGGACAAATAAACTACCTTTCTAACTAAAAATATTTTAAAATTTTATATTTTAAATTAATTGGTTACTCTACTTGAATTAATAAATATAGATATCTTATACTTATCTATGAAAATTGAATATATAAAAAAATAAACTACTTCAAATTGGTGAGTAATTTCTTCATTTTATATATTTTATGATACTAAGTGGCATAACCATAAGACGACAAGTGTCATTGTTAGGACAAAATAAATTACCTTTCTAACTAAAAAAACTTTTTAAATTTTAAATTTTTAATTAATTGGTTACTCTACTTGAATGAATACATATAGATATCTTATACTTATCTATGAAAAACGAAAATATAAAAAAATAAACTACTTCAAATTGTTGAGTAATTTCTTCCTTTTATATATTCTATGTGTAGACAATAAATTGCGTTGAGAAAATATAATCAAGACCGAAAAATATCGCAACAATGGTAGTATTTTATTTCAAATATTTGAGTGTTACAATCTCTATGAATCCTCCGATTCTTCTTTTCAACAGTAAATAAAAGAGTCTCCGAGTTTAATCTTGAATTTTTTTTTTATTTTAATCCAAGTCCTTGATGCCTGATCTTAATCTTGACGTATTTTTAATCCAATGGCTTGCAGTTTGTTCTTGAATCTTTGTCTTGATCTTTTAATCCTTAGAACACTTGAATGCTTGTAGCTTTTAGAGAAATTCACACGTTTAATCCACGAGCTCCATCTTGCTTCTTGTTATAACTTCTGGTGTCTTTTCTGAGTTATGAAGACCCCTGTTTATAGTTGTGGGAGGGAAGAGTTATGATAAGAACAAACTATTTCCGACCAATTAAACTGAAGTGTGCACATGGACGTATTTGATTGGTCAGAACATGTCACTTGCACACGTGGCGCGATTTCATTGTGCTTTTAATGTGACTTGGTATGCTTTGTCATTTGACACGTGGCACAATCCTATTGGATCTTCCGCTTGACTTGGCGTGCCACGTCATTTCACGCATGACACCAAACTGGGCCTCTAGGAAGATGACATCTTGAGCCCAATGAAGTGTGCTAATCATTTGTAGACCAATTAAGTGGGATTACCCAATGGATTAAGATTTATTTATTTAATCCATATATATTGGAATTATATAATGAATTCAATTATATTAGCCCATAATATTTATTGGACTAATATATTTAAACATGATCCAAAATATTTTATTGAATTTAAATTCAATAAATTTTGCATGCCTACAAATGCCCCCTACTTCAAAACTTGTGGGAGTGTTAATAATGACTAGGCTTGAAGTATCAACAAGGGAAAAAGTTGTCCATTTCTTCTTGCAAACAAATTCATGGATTCATTTATCTATGCATCCTTCAAATCATATTTTAAGATATTTTACTTTCATTTAATTAAAATATCTCATTTTGTTAAAAGTTGGACCATGATTTTTACTTGATCTTGTCTTTGAAACAACACTTTAAATTAATACAAACTCCTTTGCACATTGATGTTTACATGTTCTCTTATGTGAACACTTTGCATATTAAATTTTGATGTTACCCTCATCAAATTGACCAACTAACAAAGATAAGGATCATATTTCATTGAAGGGCACGACACGCAACATTATTGGATGCACACCTTCACAAATCCAATTAGGAGTAGAATTGTTTTAACTGATATCTACTTGGACACATAAGAATTGAAGCCACCGCCACTACAATTAATCTCACATCGAGAAATAAGTGTTTTGATGCTCTTTTTTATATCTATATAAATTGTAGGCTCTTAATTCTTTTAGTATCAATTACATTGTCTGCAAGCTATTCGACTTGGCCTTTGCCGACTCGCAAGCATTAGCGTGAAGGTAACTTCTTCTTTTTTTCTTGTGATTTTCTTCTTTTGTTGTCTTTTTTTTTGTAGGACTAACTTCGTCGAACTACGAAGTATTTTAAAAGTTCGAGACGAAGACCTTTAAAAGTTCGTGACGAAGACTTCTAAAATTTGCGGCGGAAATCAATAAAAGTTCGCGATGAAGACTTTAAAAGCTTGTGGTCAAGACCTTTAAAAGTTCGCGGTGAAGACCTTTAAAAGTTCACGACGAATACCTTTAAAATTTGCGGGGAAGACCGATAAAAGTTTGCGCGAAGATCCTTAAAAGCTCGTGGTCAAGATCTTTAAAAGTTTCTAGTGAAGAGACCTTTAAAAGTTTGCGGCGAAAACCTTAAAAAATTTACGGCAAAGACCCATAAAAGTTCGTGCAAAGATCCTTAAAAGCTCATGGTCAAGATCTTTAAAAGTTTACAGTGAAGACCTTTAAAATTTGTTGCGAAGACCCATATTCGCGCAATAATCCTTAAAAGCTCGTAATGAAGACCTTAAAAATTTGTGGCGAAGCCCATAAAAGTCCGCAATGAAGAACTTTAAAAACTCGTAGCGAAGATCCTTAAAAGTTCGTGGTGGAAATCTTTAAAAGTCGGCAGTGGGGACTCTTTAAAGTTCGCCACGAGCACCTTCAAAAGTTCAAGACAAGCACCTTTAAAAGTTTAAAACATACGCCTTTTAAAAGTTCCGAACAAAAACCTTAAAAATCCGAATGCCTTTAAAAGTTCGAGACGAACACCTTTAAAAGTTCACGACAAAAACCTTTAAAAAGTCCGACACAGACATCCCCCTTTTTTTTTACGTCTGAGGCGATTTTTTTTTTTACTTATTTATGCTCTCTTTCAAGATCGTGATTGCTACTCTTCCCTTTTGACTTAGGTACTAACGATTTTTTTATGTAGCTTGAACATGGTTATTTAAGAGACTCAGCATCCCCTTCCTCCACATTAAAGTACCTTGAAATTTCAAAGCACAAGGATAGTAAAACGAAGACCAGATTACTAGTTGATACACCACTGACCGGATTATATGCAACTTCGTGGCCATCATTGCAAAATCCATTCCGTTTGGTAGATTGGACCTTTGAAAACCCCAAACGTAAATTCAAGACATGGACTCTTCGTTCCCATAATCACAAAGTTAAAAATGTGGCAAGTTCCCCCCCATGCTTAGGACGACGAATCCTCAAAGGAGAAGTATACTGGACTGATTCCTTAAATTTTGGTGGCGAATTTCATTATATCCCCGGCTATTGGGAGTGGACCGAAGATATTCTTAGTAGGAACCATCGAGCATTGAGGTCCACCAACATTTACGATGTTGTCTATGACTCATTGTTTACTTATGATCATTCTACAAGTATCATGCAAGCCTTTTGTGAGGCTTGGTGTCCTCTTACAAACACGTTGCTTACCTCAGTTGGAGAGTTATCCATATCCCTTTGGGATTTGTGCATTATAGGAGGTATGCCTTTAAATGGGTCTCCTTATGAGGAAGTTATTCCAAATACTTGAGAACTTACAGGTGCTTACGACAAGGATAAAATGTTCCTTCCACAAGCTTGTCAGCAATTGTTTGATGCGTATCACCAACTTCGAGAGGGAAACGCTAAAAATCATAACGTCCCTGTAAGAAGATGGATCGAGTTTTGGAGCAAAAAGGGTTTAAAGTATGAACAACCTCCAACGAGAAAATAAAAGAAGTCATCTCGTCCCAAATCAACACACAACCCTACTGGAGCCATAGGTAAAATGGTCAATTGGTCGGAAGTTGAAGATGCATTATTTGTTAAACTTAGCATTGGAAGTGACAAGAAAGACGAAGTATACTTGGATGCTTTTTTATCATGCTGGTTATGTGTCTTTGCGCTCCCTACAAAAGAAGGCGACTTTATTCGGCCTGAGACTTTCAAGATTGCAGGGCTTCTAGCATGTGGGCAAAGAGTTAACCTTGTCGTTCCAGTCTTAGCTAGCATTTACAGGGGATTAAACACAATTTCAAATGGCTCACCACTCGATTCTTCTAGAGTTTCCAATTCATTATGTGTACGTTTGGGTGGCCTGCTACTTCAAGACTCATTTTGCTCTAATGAATAGGTCGGCTACTCCTCTGATGGCCATATACTCAGGTGAGGGAATATCGAGATACTTTGGGAATGATGACGCGAGAAAGCGTATTCATGGAGGGGAAAGTGCCGTATGGACTTCCACAATGCCGAGCAATCCTCAACCGTATTATTATCGTGATGATGGCAACGAGGAAGAGTCCGAGTCACATTATTTTATGAGTATTCGCTCGAATTACCTTCCTTTGAGAAATAGTTTGACCTTCATCGTGGAGCCTTATAGCCCTCATCGTTTCAGTCGTCAATTCAGTTTTTATCAAGACATCCCCGGTTGCTTGGATCAAGATTTTCGTGAGTGCTCTTTAGACAAAGGATTAGAACTTTTACGAATATGTGTTTTGTCTAAAAGTAGGTCAAATGCCACATTTCCCCCTATTATGACCAAGATGAAGAATCATGTCTCGCCCGATTATAAGTCTTGGTGGGAAAGAGTGCATGGACGTTTCCTTGAAAACCACTTGCAATCTTTGGTGAATACCGCTGGGCTAGTTACTATTACACCTTCAGAGATCACGCCTCAAGAGCATAACAGGAAGGGAAATCCTCCTACTTTAAAATCCAAAGTGGTTGTACCATGTGACGTCAAAGGACCTCCATATAAAGAAGTCCAAAAGAAGGTCCTTGTTCAGGCCCATCAAGCCAACGAGGATTCCTTTCCATTAGGTACCATTGTTCCTACCTCCAACAAACGTCCGTCCCGAAACGAGAGTGATAGTAGTCATGGAGATCAAAACTTCAAGCGGGTTAAGCCATATTCTAACAAACAAGGAGATGATAATTTGTGTGTAGTTGAGATTGCTGACAAAATCGGCAGTGCTTCAAGGACTTTGACGGCTATCAACGAGGTAACGATTAAAACCGTCATATTATTTTATAATGTCCAAGTAGTTTAACTGATCATATATCATTTTCTATGCAGGAAAATGGTGTTCACATTTCAATGGCGTCCCACCAAAGCAAGCCCCAAGGTAGTAGCGAATCTGTCATGGAGCCAGACTCGAGGAAATCACTTCTAATAGCTAAGTCAGACCTAGAGGCAACTTCCATTCCTAGTCTTGGAGCGAAATCATGGCCTAATTTTCACCAACGATTATCACCAACCATGTCTATCTTTGATGGAAGAAAGGTTGTCTTGACTCTTCGCAAGGATCTCATTCTAAATGCCTGGGCTAAAATTTATGCCAAACTTAAGGACCTTACCGCAAACAATTCTTCTTCTATTCAATTCGAGATCGAAGTAATTCTCGAGGAGATGGACGGAAAGGGTGTGGATATTTTCCCTCTAAAAGGAATATTGACGTCTTTCTTTGAGTTTGCCACATCATATGACCAGACACGGTCAACTCTTTCTGACAAGGTTGTGGATGTTGAAAAATCAGAGTCATTTTTAAATTCCAAGGAACAACTTGATCTTGTCTTGATTGAGAAAGGGGAGAAGGCCGAGAAATTATCTGCTGCCAGTCGATCTCTCAAAGAGGCCAAGGAGAAGGTGAAACAATTAAGAGCTCTTCGAGGTGTTGCCAAGAAAGAGGTTGAAGAGATTGAATCTAGAGTCTCATCTGCTGAAGAGGAGTACCGTAGATGTTCTGATGTTTCCTTGGCAACTGCTGATGACTTGGCCGATGGTGGAGATGAAGAAACAACACCTAGAGGCAACTCTTAAAGACTTGACCAATTACATTTGTGTTTAGATTAGTCAATATAGAGTATTTTATTCGCCTCTTTTTTTCCGCATTTGATTAACTAGCGGCTTTTCTTAGGAATGAAAACTCTATCTATTTTATTTTATATCACGCGTTTTCATTAATGCCCCTTCTTCCTTTGCGGTTCAATATCAATAGTGCTTTGCTTATTATGATGTATTGATGTCCCCATGATGGAAATTGTTTTTTTAATATTAAATGTCGTTGTCGTTCATGTCTCGAAGTTCTCTGTATCTGGAAATACATCCTCCTTCTTGGAGGATAATATTGTTCATCATCTTTGCACCTTTTGTGCTGGGAGATATATATCTCAATGCGAGAATGTTAAAAGTATGAGCCATTTAGTTTTCTTTTAGAAATTAAACTTTAAAATCCAAGACATATCCAAAATTCGGAATCAAACACCTTCAAAATCACCGCAGGTAATAATATGAAATCAACTTTAGATTCCACCACGTTGAAAATTTCAGATTTGCGCAATCTTACTAAAAAATTCATATCTTGGTGTATGAATGTCGAAATCATGAACCGCTTGATTTTATGAAAAATAGACTTTGAGATCTAGGATATTTCCAAAATTTGGGATCAAATAATTTGATAATCGTCCCAGATATTATTTTGAATCTAACTTTAAATTCCGATACGTTGATAGTTTCAGATTTGTGTAGCTTCACACAAACTTTTATATCTTGATGTAGGAATGTCGAAATCACGAACCACTTGATTTTATGGAAAATAGACTTCAAGATCCAAGACATATCCAAAATTCAGAATTAAATAATTTGAGAATCGTCCCAGATATTATCTTGAATATAACTTTGGATTCCGACACGTTGATAGTTTCAGATTTGCGCAGCTTCACCAAAAAAAAATTATATGTTGATGTAGGAATGTCGAAATCACGAACCGTTTGATTTTATGAAAACGAGACTTCAAAATATAAAACATGTCTAAAATATAGGATTCAATACCTTAAGGATAGTTTCAGCTAATATTTTGAAGTAAAAATCAAATTTTGATATACCGACAGTTTCGAATTTGTGTGACTTTGCCAAAACTTTTATGTTTTGGTATTAAAGCCTAGAAATCACAAGATGTTTTTCTTTCTATCAATAAAAATTAAATATCTCAATTCTTACTAAAAATGTTGGGTTCAAGTCTCACTGAATTTGAAGCATTGTGCCAAGGAATCTTTCTTCTTATATTTGTGTTCCCTTTTGACGTCTCTCTCTTCTCTCCCCCCCCCCTCCTTTTGTTTTTGGAAGTGAGCGAATATGAAGTCCAAAAAACTTGAAGGTTATGTGAACATGAAGACAGAGAATCCCCAGACTTTGATGCAAACATTGTCATTATTTCAATGAGGACACTATTTTACCATAGCAGTTTGCCCCCTTTAAATCGAATGGGATCCAAATTTTAACAGAAGAATGGTATCCCAACTCGATTTTCAAATACTGATTAAATGAATTACATTCCGTCGTACTTCATTCGGACGATGATTGGGGGATTATGTATCTTTTGAACTTATACGACTGAACTCAGAATGAAACTCTAAGTTGCCTACGTACCTCAGTGAAGAGGATCAAGTCATACTGTAGTTCAGAATGGGTAATTTTTTATGTCCTAACTTTTGCCTAGGCCGCCTCTTTCGAGGTTTACAACCTAGCAGACTTTTTTTTTCTTTTTTTTTATGGGCCGTACACAGTTTAGACTCATGCAGGCCAGGAGTGTAGGAACATGCAGTTTAGGCTCATGTGTCAAGGAGCGTGGCACATCAAGGATAATACTTCTTTAAAAACTTGCCATTGATAGGGACGATTCTCATGTCATCTGCATCAACCAGCTTGTAAGACCCACTTGAATAAGCTTCTTTCACGACATACGACCCATCCCATTTTGAAGTGAACTTCCCTACAAGTTTATGAGAAGTAATAATGGGTCTTCTTATGGCAAGGACTTGATATCCTACTTGAAAGGATCTCGGGCAAACTCTCTTATTGAAGACGCGAGACAATCGAGCTTGGTAACATTCAAGACTCTGTTGAGCTTCCAACCTCTTCTCATCAAGAGCCTCTAACTCTGCTAATCGAAGTCGAGCATTTTCTTCATCAGTGATCCCTTCTTAAATAGCCAGTCGTAATAAAGGTATTTGACACTCAAGTGGCAAGACGACTTCAACTCCAAAAACGAGTGCATAAGGGATCGCTTGTGTTGGCGTGCGGTGAGTTATCCTATATGCCCACAAAGCTTCCTCCATACGGTCATGTTAATCCCGTTTGGATTTGGAGACGAATTTCTTTAACAAGTTGCACAGTGTCTTGTTGAACGCCTCAGCTAGACCACTAGCGGAAGCATTGTACATAGAAGAGTTACGTTGCTTGAAGCCAAAGAGTTCACAAATCTTGTTCATCAACCTATTGTCGAACGACTTGCCATTATCCGTTATTATGTAACGAGGAATGCCAAAACGATAGATAATATTTACTCGGATGAAACTTGCAACATTTTCCTTCTTTACCTCCTTAAGAGCAACATCTTCAGCCTATTTTGAGAAGTAGTCAGTTGCATCCAAGATGTATAGGTGCCCACCAGAGGACTTTGGCAGTGGCCCAACAACATCCCATCCCTAAGCGTCAAACGGCCAGTATGCAACAGTCGGGTGCAACACTTCAGGAGGTTGATGAATAAAATTTGCATGGAATTGACAAGTCTTGCATCTTTGAGCGTAGTCCAAGCAATCTTTTACCATCGTTGGCCAATAATATCCCACCATTTTCATATGGAAGTGGAAATTTGGTCCAGACTGGTGTGACCCACATACCCCAGAATGTGCCTCTTGCAAAGCTTGGTGTGATTCTTCTTCCCCTAAGCATCGTAAGAGTACTACCTCGAACGACCTTCTGTATAGAGTATCTTTTTAGTAAAGGAAGCGAGGTGCACGATGACGGATTTCAGTCCTTCTCCTCGGATTTTCTGGAAGTATCCCATATCATAAGTAGTCGATAATGGGTTGTCGTCGTTCTTCTTTCTCAACTTCAGAAATAGCGACAAGATGCTTGAGTTCATTTTCTTCACCTTCAACCTCATTTGGCAGCGATACTACCCATTTTTGGCAGATAGTAACTTGCGTTTGTCAGACATGGTTAATGATGAAGCTAGGGCAGCTAAAGCATCAGCCTTCTTATTTTCTTTCCTTGGCATATGCTGAATAGTCACATCATCGAGCCACCCCATTAATTTTTTTGCGTAATCATAATATGGGCGTAATTCAGGCTTCTTTACCTTGCAACTACCTAGAAGCTGATTAACCACTAACTGAGAGTCACCAAAGACTTGCAATTGCAACCGCTTCATTTCGACAACCATTTCAAGCGCAAGTATTAGTGTTTGATACTCAGCAACGTTGTTAGAGCAGATTTGCGTCAACGTAAAAGAGTAGGGTAGAACTTCACCTTGAGAAGTGACAAATATTATGCCAGCACCATCTCCTCAGCGATGTTCAGCACCATCAAAGTACATCTTCCATGGAGGCTGAACTTCAATGACCATGGCGTCCTCATCAGGTAGTTCGTCAGTTAGCTCCCAATTATCAGGTATATGGTGATCTGCTAAGAAGTCCGCTAACGCTTGTCCTGTTATAGCCTTTTGTGGGATGTACATGATTTCAAATTGTTGAAACTAGAGGTACCACCTTGCTAGTCGATCACTAAGGACAGGTTTTGACATCACGAACTTGATGGGATTTGCTCTAGAAACCATACGAACGACATGAGTGTATTGGTAAAAAAGAGCTTCACACATGTAATAAATCTTTATGCCTTAGTAGACTACGTGGATCAATGAAGACACGACAGCTGGACGGGACTCTATGAAGAGGTATGAGGTAAAGAGGCACGGAAAATCACACCCACACGTTACAATGGGCGAAACAAAGGGCGGATTCAGAGATCTTCAATTAGTGATCCACACGTTACACAACATTCACGCAACAATTACGGTTACTCATTGTAACGTTACATTAATGTCATAATTAGTCATTAATGCTCAATCACTGAAAAAAGGCAGACGTTATATTAGGAAATTCCCTATATAAGGGAGTAAAATATAACATGTAAAGGGACATCGAACTACTATTGCAATATACTTACTTTTTGTGCATCTTACTGCTTTCCATTTACAAGTTTGCCTACAATTATAATCTTATTATTTGGTTATCAGAAACTCGTGTTCTTCTTAAAATAACTTTGGGTAAAGAATCCAATTCTTTGGGTAAACAATGAGCTTGAAAGTAGTGCTTCAACTTTTGGATTGAGAAGACTAGCGTCAAAAATAACTTTTCAATTGGCGAATAATTCAGCTCATTTGGTGTCATCATCCTGCTAGAGTAGTAAAAGGAGTTTTCTTTCCCTTCACTATTTTCTTGGGCCAACAACGCTCCAACAGACCTTTCTTGTGCTGAAATGTATAGTATCAGCGGCTTTCCAAGTATAGGGGCTGCCAAAACCGGAGGCTTCATCAAGTAGGATTTAATGCTCTCAAAGGCATTGCTACACGCTTGGTCCCATTTGAAAGGGACACCTTTCTTCATAAGGCGGCTGAATGGTTGGAACCTCCCAGCTATATTTGAGATGAATCTCCTAAGGTATGCTAGATTTCATTGTAGACTTTTTAATTCATGAATATTGCGAGGCTCAGGCATTTTCAAGATTGTATCTACTTTAGCTTGATCTATTTCAATCCCTCGATGTCGGACAATGAAACCCAGGAACTTCCCGGAGGTAACTCCAAAGGCGCATTTTAATGGATTCATCCTAAGTTGGTATCTCCGGAGCAACTCAAACACCATTCTCAAGTCTTTCAAGTGGTCGATTTTCTTTCTTGATTTCACCACAAAGCCATCAACATAACATTCGACATTCTTGTGGATAGGGTCATCAAAGATATTCTGCATAGCTCTTTGGTAAGTAGCACCAACATTCTTCAAGACAAAAGGCATTACCTTGTAGCAATAAATACCCTTGGGGGTACGGAATGCAGTAAGCTCTTCATCTTTTGGTGCCATGCGAATTTGGTTATAGCCTGATGAACCTTCCATAAATGACATTTCCTCGTACACAGTAGTAGCATCGATCATCAGTTCTGGAATGGGAAGCGGAAACTCATCTTTCGAACACGCATTGTTAAGATCCCTAAAGTCAACACACTCGAATCTGGCCATTTTTCTTCCTTACAGGGACAATACTTGAAACCTATGTTGGGTATTTAACTTCACGAATATAGCCAACTTCGATGAGTTTGTTAACTTCAGTTTCAATCAAGGGAACCAAGTCCGGCCTAAAATGCCTTTAAGCTTGTTTAAAAGGGCGAGCACCATTTTTGACTGCGAGATGATGGACTGCTACTTTCGGGTCCAAGCTAGGCATCTCCTTGTAACTCCAAGAGAAGACGTCCCCGAACTCCTTTAGTAACTCAATATAAGTGCTTTCTTTATCAGCTTCTAGTTAAGCACTTAGGTAGGTGGGTCTTGGTTCTTCATCGGTGCCAAGGTTAACTTCTTTTTAAGGCATCAAATGTCGTCTTCACTCCTTCAAGTTCAGGTGGAGCATCTTTAGCATCTTCATCTTCTTGAGGGTCCCCATCGTTGAAGGATATGTGATAACATGTGAAACATCCTCCAATTCTGCATTATCCTTCATTGAAGATGGAACACTGTTCTCGCCTTGTATAGTGACGTGATACGAAGAACCCACACTTTCTTCGTCGTCATCACGTTTTTTAGTGTAGACTACAGTGTATGGCTTCACTTTCAGTACTTCATCACAAAAAACCATGACTTTTGTTTGTCGCCTCATTCTAGAAGGAACCAAACTTTGGAAATCTTTACAGATCTTCTGGATTTTGGGCGGAGCGGGTATTCTTGTATTTCAATAATTTCTTTGGAACTTATTCCCCTTCTTTGATCGACCCAATCTCTCAAATACGAAAGTTCTCACAGTTGATTTTCCAAGTCCGTCAAAGACGGAAGGCCTGTTAGTTTCGACAGATTCGTCTTCTACAGTGATATAATTGCTACTTGTCCTCCTTATTAATATGTGCACTGGTGACAGTTTCTTGTATCCCAAACCTTCACGTGGTTGCCTCATTGCAGTTTCTGATGGGAGCTTTCCTAACTTTGACGGCTTATCGGAATTGTATCCAGCTTTCGCAAATAGCTTGTAAGTGTTAGGACCAAAACCTTCATATGTGCGCTTTGTAGGGAGTGCCACATCTGCAAACGATTTTGGGCTACAAACCCTGCAAACGGCTTCGAGGACAACTTTACTACATCAATTCATTTTATCGGAAGAGTTAACTCCTTTAGCGTGTTGGTTTGGGGATTAGATTATTCGCCCTCACCTTTCTTCCTTTTAGGGATATATTGGAGCTTAGGACTTACTTTCTTGCCATAAGATGCAATATCCCCTCTATGAGATTATTCACGTTGGGTTGTACCTCCTCAGTAACGGCTTTGGATTTACCAATAGTCACCTCAAATCTTTTGGTTATGGGCTCGTCATTCTTGCTTTTGATGCCATCAACTTTTAGCTCCTTCACAATGCGGTTCTTCAAGTAGAACTTTGCATCGGCAAAGTTGTGACTTTGCCTCGGTGAATGGCTCATCATCAGCAACTATCTTCTTCTCGACTTCACCCTCATAGCACTTTAAATATTGATGGTAGGTAGATGGAACTACTTTGTTCTCATGTATCCAAGGCCTTCCAAGCAAAACATTGTATGAAGTCTTCACATCGATCACATGCAGCCATGCACTTGATTGCATATCTTCAATAGTGATTCCCAGCCTGATTGCGCCTATGGCTCTTTTCCCCCTTGGTTGAATCCTTGGATCATCACACGACTTTCTGAGAGTTTGTTCATGGGAAAACCAAGTTCTTTCACAGTGCGAATTGGCAAAATGTTCACCGAGGATCCTCCATCAATGAAAATTCGATTTCTTTCATCACGCATATAGCCAACCAGGTACAATGGGCGGTTATGAGGAGTGTCACCTAGCAGAAGATCGTCATTTGTGAACATGACTTTTTCCTCACAAACATTAACTTCTTGAGGAGTGGACTCGATAAGATTTTCCGAAGATAGTGCCAACGGTAGATCATCGCTCTATTCTTTCCCTTCGTCAACATGGAAACAAGAGGCATCAATACTCCCATGGGAAATCTTCGTGCGAAACCAACTTGGTAAAAACTCCTCCAAGATCACCGGATGTCGTGTTTTTTGTGATGCACCTCCACTTTAGCTTTATTTTCATGCTTAACTGGATTCCATATCCTAGTCCTTTTCACCATTATTTTCCTTGTTGGTTGTTCCATTGATCTCCTTTTGTGGCACCTACGACGAGTCACCAACGTCCAACCTTCATCGTCCTCAAGTTTACCGTCTTTAACTTTGTACTTCTCCAATAATTCTTCATCTTTACTTTCTTTAAAACTACATAATTTGTCTGGACTGTATGAGCCAAATGTGATAGAGATTTGGTTTACGCTTGCTTTCTCATCTTCAAGCACGGTCTTCTTTTCACGGGCCAAGTCCATAACTTTGTCCTTGAAGACAAAGCATTTCTCTAGAGGGTGACTCAGAAGTCGATGATATTTGCAGTAATTTGGGTCATCAATTTTCCCAGCATCATTTGGTCGTTTCATCTCCGGAAGCTCAATGAGATTTAACTCGAGGAGTTCTTCAAAAATAGCTGGCACATCAGGATCCAGAAATGGGTACTCTTTCTCTTGCATTTCTTTTAGAGTTAACTTTCCACTTGGCTTATCTTGCAACGAAGTGGATTTCGTACTCTGCTTTTTGCTCACCTTCTTCGTGAACTTCATAGGTGATGTGTTGACATTCATAACTTCTTTGTTTTCAGATCTTGGTACAAACTTGCTCTATTTTCTGACTTCTTGCTTATCGTTCACTTTGCGAGGTTCATATATGGGCAGCCTTTCATTTCCAGCAGAGGCCATGCTCAATTCCATGTCATGGGCACGAGTTGCAAGTTCTTCAAATTTGCCAGGCTTGATACCTTGTAACATGTAGCGCAATACCCAATGCATGCCTTGGATGCACATCTCTATGCCAGAAGCTTCACTAAGCCTGTCTTTACAGTTGAGGCTTGCATTCCTCCAACTATTGATAAAGTCAATAACTGGTTCACTCTTCCATTGACGAGTACTTGTGAGTTCCACCATGCTCACAGTGTGCCTTGTGCTATAAAAGCGATTGAGGAACTCTTGTTCTAGTTGATCCCATCTATCAATAGATCCTGCCTCGAGGTCTGTATAGCAATCAAAAGCATTTATTTTTAGCGAGCAGACAAACTGTTTGACGAGGTAATCTCCATAAGTCCCAGTGTTGTTTCATGTCTCAACGAAGTGTGCTACATGTTGTTTTGGATTGCCTTTACCATCAAATTGTTGAAACTTTGGAGGTTGATAGCCAAAAGACATTTTCAACATATCGATCCTTGTAGTGTACGACTTTGCGTATGTAAGGAAATACTTGGTAGCAACTTCGTACTTGCTTTTAATAATTCCTTCGATGAACTCCTTTAGTTGATCGATTGGAATCATCCCTTCCGAAGAGACTGGAATTTCCTTAGTGGATGCAACTTGTCGTGTGGGAGGATCAATCTCTTGAACATTTGGGAGTTTGCCAGGTGCATGGGTGGATTCTTCTTCCATCAATATTCCCACCATATTTGTTAGCTTGTCGATTCTAGCATCTTGATTTTGCATGTACTTGGTCAAGCCAGCAATTGCTTCCGTCAAGTTTTCCAACTGCTCCTCCACAAATGAAGTATTTGTCACCATGGCTTGCATGATTGTCATGGGCGATGGAGAGTAGCATGGATTTTCACACAGATTGATCCTTGATTGGATCACACTATGTGGTGTAAGTGGGGAGGATCTATCACTTGGAGCGTCATCATATTTTCTTCACAACAGAGTGCTTGGATCCGGAGAAGTCAAGCAGAGCAAGAGTTTTCTTGATCTTTTCAGCAACATCGCTTCCTCCTTCGGGTGCATTTGTGGAAGATCTTGATCCTTTTGAGGATGAAGATCCGAAAATAGGGGTAGATGCGGATGACACTTGGGGTGCTTGTTGTCCTAACTAGCTTGCTTTTCTCCTCGTAACTGGTTCAAAGCTTCCAAAGGTAACTTCGAGTATGTTTTCCACATCAGCATAGAACCTAGAATTGGCAGCCTTGGCGGAAGTTGAACTGGAGTTGATTTTCTTGGAAGCCATTTCGTTGTTCTTGAATTTTGGTGATTGAAAAGTTGAGATGAGAGGTAGATATTGTCCCACTGGGCGTGCCATAATTTGTAGACAATAAATTGCGTCGAGAAAATATAATCAAGACCGAAAAATATCGCAACAATCGTAGTATTTTATTTCAAATATTTGAGTGTTACAATCTCTATGAATCCTCTGATTCTTCTTTTCAACAGTAAATAAAAGAGTCTCCTAGCTTAATCTTGAATTTTATTTGATTTTAATCCAAGTCCTTGAAGCCTAATCTTGATCTTGACGTATTTTTAATCCAAGGGCTTGCAGCTTGTTCTTGAATCTTCGTCTTGATCTTTTAATCCTTAGAACACTTGAATGCTTGTAACTTTTAGAGTAATCCACACGTTTAATCCACGATCTCCCTCTTGCTTCTTGTTATAACTTCTGGTGTCTTTTCTGAGTTATGAAGACTCCTATTTAT